>KZ809848.1:2983-17688 GCA_000696205.2 Oncopeltus fasciatus
GCGGAGGCCATTTGGTTTATCGTTCTCGTGGCGATTATGACCTTCTCTTCTATATTTTCCACATGTGGAGCGATGTTTAGGCTTTCTCCTAGGCGAACTCCGAGGTAAGTTATGGTGTCGGAAAATCTGAGTCTCCCGTTCCCAAATCTCACTCTCGGGGGGTGTCTTTCGTCGAACTTTCCTTTTAGTACGATGGCGGTGGTTTTCTCCTCATTTATCTTTAGTCTTGAAGCGTCCGCCCATCGTTTCATTATCTCGAGCACCCGCTCGCATTCTGCGAGTACTCTCATGCGAGACCTGCCTCTGGCCAGGGCGCAGAGGTCGTCAACATATGCCACCGCTGGGATTCCGCTTTGTTCCAGATCCACCAGCACGTTGTTCATGGCGGCCTTCCACATCCTGGGTCCACTGACTGATCCCTGCGGAGTACCACGGTTGACTGGTATCTCCGCCACTCCCGCCCAGCTTGTCTTCCTGACTCTTCTACAGTCAAGGAAGCTGCTTATCAGGCAGAAGATATTACTTGGGATCTCAGCCTCCTGCATAGCAGCCAGGATCCTAGGCCACCAAGCATTGTCAAATGCTCCGCTGATGTCAAAAGATATGGCAATCACATATGCCTCTTGAGCGTCGGTAACGTCCTGCAGCAGTCTGTGAATCGCGTCTTCCGTTGATCTGGCCTTTGTGCTCCCATATTGTCTGGTGCTTATGTACCGATCAAGAGTCGGGTCCACGACGAAGGCTGTCATTGATTCCAATATCTTGCCCAGTATCGAGAGCAAGCATATTGGTCTATAGCTGGAGGGATCGTTGTAAAGAGGAAGCAGCCGAGGCCCCAGGTCCCCGAGAGAGGCTTTGACCACGGCCGCCACCACTCCATCCGGACCCGGAGCTCCTCGCGGCTTTTGCTTAGCAACCGCAATCTCCAGGTTCGTGCTGTCCCAGCCTTCGAAGACCTCGGTTCCGGGGGGCATCCTTATTCCTCTTTTTATATTTCTTTGTTCTCTGGAGTCCTCTTGAGCAGAGTCCACCGGGAACATTGCCCTCAGCATATTCTCATCCGACTCGATTTTGTTGTCGGGGAACCTTCCATTCTCAGGGATGGCCGTATCTGCGGCTGTAGTCCAGAATGTGCCGCTGGCCACCCTGTATGCCACTCCCCATGTTTCTACAAATTCCCTCCAGCTGGCCTTTTTTGGTTTATTAATCTTCCTGGAGTAGGCTTTGCTGGTCGTTTTGTAGATCCTTTTTTGGGCTTCCCTGAGCTCCGGATCTTCGGCGCTTAAGTAATCCCGCCTTGCTCTGTTATTGGCCTTTCTGGCCGCCGTCAGTTCCGCTGACCAAAAAGGGAATGTGCGGCCTTTCCCTTTGTACTTGGGAATTGCCCTTTCCGCGGCCGTCGTCAGAATGCCGGTGATGTTGTCTACCTCCATTTCAATTTCCTCTACTGAGGTTAGATTTTCCTTCTGCGGTATCTGGGAGCTCAGCTCAGAGACTTCTTTCTTCAGTTTGCTCCAGTCTGCCTTTTTCCAGATCCAGCTATTTATGGTGTTTTTGTAGCTGGTCTTCTCTTTGAGGGAGAAGGTTATCTGGCCGTGGTCACTGCTGGTGTTGAACCCTATCTTCCACGACCCGATTTTCTGGGCCGCGTCCGGTGTCAGCAAGGTTAGGTCAATGGCTGATTTCCCGATGGCGTTCTGAAAGGTAGTCGAGCCATCGTTTACCAAGACCAATCCACGTCTTATAATGAAATCTATTATTGCCAGTCCTCTTTTGTTGGATCTATTTGATCCCCAAGCTGTGTGCCATGCATTGGAGTCGAGCCCGAGAATCACACTCCCGCTCGACTGATCTTGGGCTCTGTCCATTTCCTCTATTACACTCGCGGGATCCTCGCGGATCGGACAGTATGCCGAGATCACTGTCATGTTAAGATGTGTCGCTCGGGCTACTGCCACTCTCCTAGTGACTAAATGCTCCATGCCCACAATTTCTCCATTTCCTACGAGCGCTATTACTGCCAGCGGAGGGTTTTGTGGGTCCTCCCTGCAGACGAATTTCGTTCCGCTGGGGAGTCCTGGTGGGGATCCACACAATCCGACTCTTCCTGACATTGATTTGAAGTATCTCATTCATACTCCACTCGTCTATATTGCACGGATGTACTGCTGACATCTGGAGTCATTTGCCGGGTGGTCACTCCTCTGTTTTAGTTTGGTGCAGTTGGAGCACCTGGGAGTCTTTTTAATGTTTGGAAACGACTTGACATTATGTCCAGCGGTTGAACACCATCCGCAGGTTTCTTCGGTCACCTTGCAGTGTTTAGCGATGTGCCCGATTTTCTGGCACTTATAGCATCGCGGCTCTTCTATGTAATCGTGAGCCCCGATCATGATCGCTCCGACCCTCATTGTTTATTGTTTATCTCTTATTATTTTTTCCCTAATATTACCGGAAACCTCCAGGACCCACTGGGTGAAGAGTCCTCTTTTTCCCCTGCGGAAGAGAGGTCTTATTTTTCCGTCTTCCGTCTCTCCTATGGACTGGTGGACCTTTGTTCTGAGGTCTTCCTTTGTCCATCTGCTGGGGACACCTACCAGAACGATTCTTAGTAGACGTGGGCCTGTTATTCTGCATTCTACCTTGTTGCTAGGGTCTTTCATGAGTTCTGCCGCTATTTTTGCGGCGTCGCCCTTAGACCCTGTTTTTACTATGATTGCCCCGTCTTTGGCGGCCCTGATTCTTTTAATTTTTGACCCCAGGCTTTTGGGATCAATCATTTTCTCAAGGGCCGTCACAGCTGCAAAGGGGTCGGGTGCGTCATTTCCACCTGCGCAAGCTTTCACTATTAGGGTCTCAGTTTGGACCCTTTCCTCTTTTGGCCCCTCGAGGATACTTTTGAAGATCCTCGTTTTCGAATTATTATTCATTCTATTTCTTTTGACCAACTTCGTCCATTGGTCGTCGGTGGGATTGGTTTCCACGTAGGACGTAGGGCTTGTATCGGGTCTGGAAGGGCTGTTTGGTTGGCTCTTAGGCGTACTCTGGATTTTAGCCATTTCCGCCGATTGGGCCGTCTGTTGCCCTTTCTTTTTCCTTTTTCTGATCCTCCTCCTTTTCCCTCCTTCCCCCTTATCGGCCTCTTTTGTGGCTCTCTGAGAGGATTGGGGCCCTTTTTCCCCTCTTTCCTCGCCTTTGAATTCGGCCCTTATATTTTCCTTCGTTAGCCTGTTCTTTTGTGGCTCGGGTTTCTCATTCTGTTTTAATTTTATTTGCTACCTTCTGAGCTACCGTCTCGATCAGAGTATCCGAGGTTAAGCAGCAAATGATAAGGTTCTTCAATACGTTTGTCCTCTCCCTAGTCGCCTGCAGCATGTTGCATTCAGTTTGCAACTCCGAGACTAGTAGTACCAGAGAGGAGACTTTTTCGTTAATTCTCCTCTGGTTTTCCTTGTTTATTCTCTTTGAATCGTCCGCTATAAAGCGGGCGATCCATGTTTGTGTCTCGTTTGCTTCCTCAACTGCCTCTGTCCTCGGCTCCAGAGGGGGAGATAGGCCGTCGGCGTCGGAAATTTTCTTCCTCTTCGCGCCTGTTTCTCCTTCTCCTACTGGGGTGAGGGCTGGGAAGATTTCCCGCAGCTCTAGGGAAGATTGCCCTTTCCTTACCAGAGCGTCCTTATTTGGAGATTTGATCTCCAGGTCTATTTGTTTTTTCATTATTCCGCTAACTACGGGTTTACGGAAATCAGCAATACTCTCTCCACTTGTTACTATTTCGCTCAGGGAGGGCGACTTAAACAGTTGTTTTCTTGCACTGCGTTTAACCATCTCCTTCGGGTTTGGGCTGGTATCTTGACTCCTTGCGTGGCCGTGCCGTGAACCAAACGCCACGGAGTTTATATTTCCGTCCATGTCTTTGTTTTCGTTAGGCCGTAACGAATCCTTGGTCATGAACGGGCGTCATACTGGGGCCTCTAGACGCCTTCTCTGAAGCTTGTTATGGCGGCCCTATCCACTCCTCCTTTCTCTACCTGTTATGGGGCCTCTCCTTTCTCCCCAATCGGATTCTACTCCTTAAGTTTACGTCACTACACTCACAGTTCTACCTCTACAATCGCCGTGCGACGCCTCTCCCTCTTCTTTCTTCTCTCCCCACCTACGGAGTGGGCCCAGGTGTTCTCCTTTCCTTTGCCCGTAGCGTGGTAGCCTAGTAGAGAACAAAGAACAAAGAAACTTATTACTAATCTTACCTTTTTCTCGATAACGCCTCGTTGAATTTTTACAAAACTCGACACTGGTCACTATTTCGTGTTTATCTACGAGCACACCAAGTCTGAGCTCCTTACGGCACGATTTACTCACACTTTGAACGAAAAACCCGGGAGCTCTCAAAAACACGTCCGCACTTGACGGCTGCCCCCACACGACTCACTCCCTCTCTTATCGTCCCATCAGCCTGCTCACCATTATTTCGAAAAAAAATCCTATTAAAACAAATGTTTCTGATCCTACAGTCCAATAATCTTATCCCCAATCATAAGTTTGGATTCCACCCTCATCACTTTACATCCCAGCAAGTGTTTCGTTAGTAGATCGCATCTCATCATCCCTTGAAAAAAAAAAGAGTATTGTATGGGTGCGTTTCTGGATTTCTCTGAGAAGGCCTGTGGCCTTTGATCGTATCTGGCACAAGGGCCTTCTATACAAACTGAAGCGTATCCTCCCAAATACTCTATATCTAATTATCCACTCCTATTTATCCAACCGATTTTGCCGGGTCCGACAGGGATCAGATTACTCCAACTACTGCCCTGTGGAAGCAGGAGTTCCTCAGGGCAGTGAGTTTCGACTTATCCTCTGTATAATTTATACTTCTGACTTTCCAACGACAGCTGATACTCTCTACCTTTGCCGATGATACGGCCATCATCACGCCAGATCTTGATCCCACAGTTGCTATTAATATCCCCCAAGTGCATCTCAATCACATAGCCGCTTGGTGCAAGATGTGGCGAATAAAAATAAATGAAAGCAAGTGTGTCCGCGTCACATTCCCTTTCCGTACCTTTCCCTTTCCACTTAATCTATCCTTCAACGAAATTCCTATTCCCCCATCCAACTCCTTAAGATACTTCGGTTTTTGAAGTATTATGGACTCAAGACTTACTTGGAAAGAACACATAAGACAAAAGAGACAAGGCCTAAACAGACGCTACATACTATTATATTGAGCACTCGGACGAACATCGAAATGAACTGTACACAACAAACTAACAATATACAAAACTATTCTTAAACCTATTTTGACATACGGTAAAGAACTCTGGGGTACCGCTAAGCCTTCCAAGATCCAACGCATCCAATCCTTCCAGTCCAAAGTCCTCAGAACCATTCTTAATGCTCCCTTCTATGTATCTAACTCTACCATTCGCAATGATCTCCAAATCGACCTCGTCAAATACTTAAAACCCAATCGTTTTTCAAAATTCCACTCCCGCCTCATACAACATCACTTAGCCAATGAACTATCCTCCTAAACCCATCCCGATAATCCAACACGGTGACTTAAACGGAGATAGCCCCGTGATCTTCGATAACAAGAGAACCTAGTATATATATATATATATACACACACACACATATTATTTTATTTTATCTATTACTTTCTTCTTTCTCTTTTTCCGGAGTTGTGGCACTGGTCGTTCTCTTACTCATGTCAATGCCATTCACAGCCATTGAACAACATTGTGAGCAATTAAAAAATGTAACAACCAAATAATAATTTTAAAAAATATATTAAAAACATATATACATATAATGAAATATGAAAGCTTCTGAGTGACAATTTTTTTTTTTTTTAAATTGATTTGAGTTAAACACATTCTTGGGATCTGAGGATGACCTTGTTATCGAAAGTACCCATCTGCAAAAAATAAAGGAAGCAATTCGAAAACTGGAATTTTCAGTTTGAAAAGTAATCCTTATTTAATAGTGTAGCTTTGCCCCATTTCACTGAAAAATGTCATATACATTTTTTTGTTCCAGCGGACTAATATTTTGTTTAGAGCAGTGAAATACATTAAATATTTATTTCTTAACAGAAAACTATTTTAGGAGGTACACAGAGAAATAGAACAATGAATTAATGAGTGGGGGTTTACATGAACCCTAAATTTTAAATTAATAGTTCACAAGCCCAATTACTTGGTTTTTAAATGAAAATGAAATGAATGAAATTTGGCATACCACTTTTAAATGAAAAAGGGAGACTAAGTATCTTACTGAACAAAATTGAATTAGTGAGGGGTAGGGTTTTTCTGATTTCAAAATTTTTTTTTTGCAAATATTCATAACCTACCAAGCTGTGTAATTTCATTAATTTACTCAGTTTATAGATTGGGCCTGCTGAAAATAAAGGAAGAGTGTATATTCAAAAATGAATTATTTCCATAATGCAAGTAATAAATATATTGACATTTGAAGTTATGGTCTTCTTCTGAACCAAATCTCCTGAAACACGGTAACACTACGGAAGCGGTCAATATTGACTTAAGATTGAGACATGAGACCATACTAATCAACCAAGCCATGGAAAAAGAGATAAGAAAATGTATCAGGGTAAACGCAGTGCAAACGAGGACTAAGTAAGCCATGAACTACATTCAGGAGAACACATAATTGTAGGAAAAACCTTTCCAAAAGTTTGTGTTTGTTTGTCCAAAAATCTTTGTGTCTATGATAACCTATATCAATGATCAACTTAGTAAAGTCTTACTAAGAAACACCAACAAAAATTGAGTTTTCTTCTTAGTTTTTTTAGATCTTTAAGGTGATGAAGCTAAGGATAAAAAGCTTTCAGCCTGACCCACAAAGGATAAAATCAAAACATAAAACATATATTTTTTTTTTTATATAATGTCCCCTATTACCAAAATTTTATAACATCTATTTATTATTTTTTCTAAGCCCCTCCAAATAATAATTTTCTTTTTTGGAACAAAAATGAGAATCAATAACCTCTTTGAGTTGGTCTTTGTCTTCAAATCACCTTCCCCTGAGGTCCTTTTTGAGATTCGGGAACTGAGTAGTCTTTAGGATGATTGATTAAATCAAAGTCCAATGTGCCAATTGTGGCCATCACTTTATGAGAGGTGTGCACAAGTGCATTAACATGAAGTAGCAGAACTTCTCAACTCAGCTTCCCCTTCCTCTTCGCCTTGATTAATTCTCTAAGGGGGGTCAAGACATTGCAATAATACTCTCCCATGATTTTGACACCTTTGTCCTTTTAATCAATCAGTAGGTTTTCTTCTGAATCCCAAAATAGTGACCATGATGGTCACTACTACAGGCCTTCCTGGATGTGTCGCCTTCTAGGTATTATCTCCCCCCCCCCCCCCTATATATATAAACTAACTCAATGTTTCACTGTGCTATAACAAGGAGAAAGTTTCCATACAATTTCTGTAGGCTTTCAAAAATTTCTGAAGGCTTTATGCCTTCTTTGACTAAAAATGTCGGGACAGGTCTGTACACAATGTTGTTCATCTTAATGGAAAGTGCAAACTGATGAAATTAAAAGTATTATGACTACTATTAGGCATGATTATGAAATTTTGTGTGAATATAACTACTGATGTATATACCTTTATATATAGGTTGAGAACTTTTTGACCTCTCTTTGTATATAGGTATATGTGTGTGTGGGTGTGAGTGTGTGTGTGAGAGGGTGTGTGTGTGTGTTTGAGGGTGTGTGTGTGTGTGTGAGGGTGTGTGTGTGAGGGTGTGTGTGTGTGAGGGTGTGTGTGTGTGTGTGTGTGTGTGTGCCCTACTATTCACAATGTTAGAAGTAAAAAAGCTACCATAAATTCAGTACTTAAGCTTTTTTTTACAAACTGGTGGATGAGTTTGGCGATGAAATTATATAATGGATAGATATGTGGATAAGTAATTTGGTGTGAAGTTAGAAAGGGGAGGAACAAATTAAAAAATCATTCATTTTTTAGCCAATTGGGAAAAAAAAATTGTAGAATATAATAGATAACAAAATATATTTTCTTATTCAAATGGAGAGTTTTTTTACTGTAGATTTTATTTATTTATTATCCCCCTCCCCCAAAATAATGACCTCATTTTCCGCTCTCTTCCTTATGTTCCAAAACTTTCTGAAAATATTAAGAAATCTCTCAGAAAAACTTTCCCTAACCTTAAGCTTCCTTTTTCCACCAACAACAAACTAAAATCTATTTACACTATCCTCAAAGACCCCATCCCCCTTCCTAACAGAACTAATGTAGCCTACAAAATTACCTGTTCCACACCTAATAGCCATGGTTCTTACATTGGACAAACAAAAAACCCTATTTCCCATAGAATCAAAAACCATAAAAATGACATAAAGAACAAACTAATAAAAACTGCCCTCACTAAACATGTTTTTCATGAAGAACACACATTTGACTTAAAGAGCATAACCATTCTTTCCACTGAACCCTATGAACACAAACGCATTTTATCTGAAACCGTTCACATTAACTTACAACACTATCCAGTTAACAACAGAACGAACATAGAACAAATTTCTTCAACTTATTTAAACCTTTTTCAACTTTCTGAAAAACCATTAGCCCTCCTTCAAAATAAACCTGTCAAACATTTTGCCTAGGTCCAAAGTTACTTATTCCCAATAATACCCTTCCTTTTTTCCTTTGACCTTTTCATTGCCCCTTTTTGAAACAGGCCGCTCTCCCTTTGTACCTTCCGCCTCTTACCTTCCCCTCCCCACCCTTCCATCACCCACGGTGTCTGTCTGACAAAATATTATATTTTCTTCTCAGTCATGGAAATGTGAACTTAGGGACAGGACGTCCACTCCCGTCTTCATGACAGGCGGGTGTGGTAAATTACTGTTTTAATTTATTCAATTACTTTTTTAATAGGTTGTTGTCTGCATGTTTTTAAATTCTCTTACATATCTTTCTATATTCATACTTTTGACATCACATTACATTATGGTAATTCTTTATCATAATATTGTCAATTATTCTTGTATTCTCAAGAATCTTGAAGATGGCTTACAATGTAAGTCGAAATGTTGGCAGATAATCTCTTTAAAAAATACACTTTTGTTAAATTTGTATTTTTTTTTTTTTTTTGGATCTACCTTGACCGAACCCCAACTAAAATCATCTAATATACTTTATTATATATACATTCTATAATTTAATGTTCAATATTGCAACCACAAAGGTTAAGAGCCCCATATATTAAGCCTACAGCTATTCTTAACAAGATTACCTATTCTCCTTAGTCAACTTTTGCATGTTATGGTAAATCGAATGAGCCATTCACATGGACTTTTAATTTCATGACATTGGTACTTATGAGCCAATAAAATATAAAAATCTAAGAGTTAGAATTGACAGAAGCCAGAGAAGAGATTATGAACTGCCAAAAAAAGACAGGCAATAGCTGACATTGGTAGTCTGACACAACAGCTATCATGTTAAATCCCCCTTTTGAAAAACTGAATTCCTCAAAAACAACTATTTTGATTTATTAAATAGTTTTTGACAAAGTTCCTTTCTGGTTACATTACAGTGAGAGTCATAAAGTGGCCCATTAGTTATTAACTCTATTTATTTTCATCTTTAACGATACTTAATAATGTTAAATGATTCTTCAATTTAGCAAAAATCTAGTTTAGATTATGTGCTTTGGTTTAGTTAAGGAGAGGGGAAAGATCTTCCTCCCTTTTGAAAACATAAAATCATAAGGAAAAGAAAACCTTATTAAATTGTGTAATAAGAAAGGTTTCTGAGAAATAAGCAAGTGAATTTTCACTTGTAAATATAACTTAGTGAAAATCATAGCTCTTATATCATAAAAAAGCCTGACTTTTTATCCTTGCTGGAAAAATATTTGTGGTTAAATACATTTTTACCTGAAATGCTATCCCAATTATTTATCAAGAATATATAAAAATAATTATAAGTCTTCTGGAATATATGATATATGAATTTCACTAGAATAATAAAAATAATGTTGAGAAGAATGGACTTTAAAACTCACCCATTATCAATTGATGATTTTGTTTTGCAGGAAATAGGTTCATGACTTTACTGTTCGCAATTTGACATTAATAATAAAAGAATCAGTTCACTCAAAAGAAGTTTTAGCTAATTTCTTCACACATTTTTTTCTCGCTCTTAATAAAAAAAAAGTGAGCTATGAACTAAAAGACTTTTCATGAAAATATGAAAATCTAAATTAATTTTATCATAACAGTGTTGTCTAGAGAGTTAAGTTTTTGTTTTTTTTAAGCATCAATTAAATCTAAATATATTTCTCCAATTCATTGGTTTCCTGAAAAATTAAAAACAAAACTTAAAACCACAAAGGCGATTCCCTTCTTTTTTTTTTTTTAATCCTATAACTAAGGTATTTAAAAGCATTCATTATAAAGAATAATCTTAAATGGCGTTAAATAAAAACACAGTAAATAGGAAAATATTTATAATAACAATAATGTTTACCTTTTAATAAAAGTATAACAAATTATACATAAGAAAGATAAAAGATGATTAGATGTGTTTTCAGGAAAAACTTGTTTTGTATTTTTTCAATTCAACTTTCATTTGGTGTATATTGACCAGTCTTGCTCTAACTGTCGGAGAAAGCAGTTTGTGGAACTTTTCATAATAAGAGACAAGGCTTCCAAGGGAATGCTTAACAAGGTTTGAACCCGTTACTAAGTTAGGAAAACAACCAAGTATTTCTTTATTTAATGACTCCACACTGTTCTTCCATCCAGATGAAAATGAATCAACTAGGTGCTGTGCCTTTCCTAAAAAAAAAAAAAGAAAAAAACTCATATAAAAAATCTTGTATGAAATAATTTAGTAGGGTTTATTCTTAAATTGCAAATATAAAAAAAAAAACTTTAAAGATTGATAAACTCCCCATTTGATATTAACTAGTCATGTACTTATAATTGATATAAATTATACTGAACCTTCTAATCTTGAAGCAGCTTCAGGATTATCTTCACAATCTTTTACAAACTGTATAATACCTCCAAAATGAGGATAAAGGACCTCTTCTGCAAATTCATTACTGTTGTCATTTAATAGTTTTTTCATGCGTTCAGCTTCTCGGCAGTCATCATGTGTTCTTTCCTGATTTGATAAAAATTAAATAATTTTTTTAATAATTATTTTAAGGAATTTATGAATGAAATAAAAATAATTACTGTAGAGTTTTAGTGTGCTAAAGACCCTGATAGTCAATATGCAATTAAAAAATAAAAAGTTTTGCAATAAATACTATATTTATTTAATTTAAAATTTAAAGGGATGTTGAGGCTTTAAGGGAATTTCATCATAATTGTGCATTTAAAAATTAATTTTAAAAGACAGTTTCAACCACTTAGGGTCATGGAAGGAGGTTCTCTCTAAAGGCTGCCATCCTATTCTAAATATCCACAACTTATGGCAAGCTTTTAAGCTTTTATTTATCGATAACCTGCCTGGTTGAGAGACCCTGCACATGCTTTAAAATTTAAGAAATCAACTCTTTAGCTTAAGTATTTGTCAGTGATTGTATTCTTTTCCTTCAAATTTTCAAAACTTTATCATATCTGAATAACAAATGTGAATTTAATAATAAGATAATTAGAAAACAAGTATTCATCAAGAGCTTTAGTGGTTATCATTAGTTAACATAAGAACTTTAATGTTAATACTCTAAAGTATATTTTGAAAATTGTATAAAGACCTCAAAAATATTTCTAAGTTAAATTTAAAATTATTAAAATTACGAAGGAGTAGCGTCATTAAATTATTTATTATGAAATATATTTATTTAAAAATAATTAAATTTAAAAATGTCCTAAATTATTAATTCGTTGATACAGAATATTACTTTGATTAAATATACTTACCAAGAGAATTGATAGAATCAAATCATAATTATTTATGAGAAAGACAAGCTGCTGTTGCCTCTGTGGGAATACAGCAGCCATCCTCACAATAAACATTTCCACTTCTTCTTGTAGTAGGCCGAGAAGGCGAGATACTAATTCATTAGGATAGCTTTCACTTAAACTAATTAGAACACCAGCAAACTCAGCATACCTCCTTGCAATCTAAATAAAGAAAATTTAAAAATAATCAACTATTAAGATAACTTTTGAACCAATAAAGAAATGCTTCAATTATAATTGAAAGAATAAAATATGTAATTTTTTTTATAAAACAAAAAGCATATTCAAAATTAATGAATTTTTCTTTGCTATAATGATTACTAGACTCACAGACTTAAGAAAATGGGAAGTAATAAAAGCTTGGCCTACTAAAAGGAGGCCATAAGGCTGTCAAACACTTTTTTTTCCAGGAATATATGCAGCAAATAGAAGGGAAGAGGAGCAAAACCTTGACCAAACCCCAACAAAAAAAAACTACTAATAGTCTTTACGGTCGAAAACTCTCCATTCCAAATAAGAAATATTAGGAATTTAAATATAAGTGAAAACATAAATTTACTAAATTATTCAATATTTATGGAATCATAATATCACGTAATTGTGACGGTATTAAATTAAAATCCTCAAATCCTCTTTAACTCAAACTCAAAAAACAACAAAGCATGATGAATATATATAATAAAACAAATCTTAGGAGGGGTGTAGCATGGTCGAAAGAAAGGAAGCAAAGGCATTCGGAAATGATGAAAAGATATTGGAAGAAGAGAAAACCAAAAATGAGAAAAAAAATAAATAAAATAATGATATTTGTTTGGTTATAAAAGGCCGTTTTGTGAAAAAAAAAACTAATAAAATAAATAAATAAATCCTAATGACCCTATTAAGCTTATGTTCATTGAATAGTTTACAACTTCTTCAATTAATGCAAAAAAAAAAATATATATAGCTAAAATGTGAGCTTAATTTATTGCTATCTTGTTTATAGCAAAAGTCATTAGACCAATATTGAGTTTCCAATAAAACATAAAGGGAGAGAGGTTTATTTTTTAATTAACTTAATTTAGAATGAGTAAATGGCAAATTATTATCTAATAATACTTACAAAGTGAGGTTTAAGTTCCTTATTAAATTTAGATGGATCACAATCTTTAATACTTTTGATGTTCAGGCGAAAGACGTATTCAAATCTGAATTAAAGAAAAGATTCATTTATTATGATAATTAAATACATATGTCTTATGAAAATTATATATAAAATAAAAACACAGTAAATAGGAAANTTATTATTATTAAACTAAGTCAAATATCAAAAATTTGATTGTTTTGGTGCTTGTTTAACTTTTTTTTTTAACTTCCTTTCATGACAGAGATTGAAGGTTTCTCCTCATAGAGGAAATATTGTATAAAATTCATAGGTTAAGTTAAGTTTGTACTACTCTGATCAATTGTGTATTATTTTTCAAAGAAAGGGATCAAATTTCAAGGTGAATGAGTAACAAGCAAAATTCTGATGATCTAAGAAAAATTTTTTAAATTCCAATAAAAATAATAAGGAAAAATATTTAAAAGAATAGTTGAATTAGTTTCTTAAAAAGAAAACTATAATGGGTTTCTTTGGAACTTCATTCAGTTTTCAAGTTCTTATTTATTTCAGGGATAATACAATTTTATAATTAGTAATACAATTTTTTTTTAAAATATTAATTCTTAACTCTACTTACCCAAGATTTTTCATTGTGGTTTCCTATTGAATAAATCATTAGCTTCAACTACTATAAGAATCAACCAATATAAGACTACATATGGAATTATATAAATCTAAGATACCACTACAGCTATATGAGCTATAACTTAAGACTAGGTTATCAGGCTGACATTAAAAGTTAATGTATGATGAAGATTTTATTATGTAGTCAGTTTTTTTTTTAAATCATTTAAAGTCTTTTTCTTCCGATTAGTCAGGGAGGTAGGAGCTATCTATAGATAGCCAACCTATTCTAAACACCCATCGCTCTTGTTAAGTTTTTATTTCTTGGCCAAAGTTTGCTCAAGAAAGAACTTGAACCCATAGCACCAGGATTGTGATGCCTGAAATAGCTGTGAATGTAGTAAATTACATTTTAATTATAATGGATAGTAATAAATTATTATACCTACTTCCATATATAATGTAGTAAGATCATGGTTATTAAACTAAAATAATACAGAAAAACTATAACTATAAAATTATAAATTACAAAATTATATGTGAGTTCAATATATGCCTCTTATATATACAGACAATAAATAAACAATAAATAAAATAATAATACAAAAAAGCTGCAATTTTCCCTCACATTATATGCCCTCAGTAATTATAGACACAAAAGACTATATCCACAGCATATGAGGAATACATACACACATTGGGAGCTACAACTCGTGGTGGGTCCTGGCCTACCATAATAAATTGTATTATTGGAAGAAAAATGAAAATAATCTATTTGGTGTACAAAAGACGGAAATATATTTTTAAAACTTCTGGGTTCAAATGCAGAATTCAAAACATTCAAATTCAAAACATTGAAAATCAATTCAACAGTAAGAAAATCAACTTTTCAATTATATTTTTATTATTTATTAATTCCAAAATTTAACATTATTTTCCACTGTATCAGGACATATTATCTACAGGCCTTCCTGGATGTGTCGCCTTCTAGGTATTATCTCCCCCCCCCCCCCC
>KZ809848.1:17823-37185 GCA_000696205.2 Oncopeltus fasciatus
CAAATTTTAAAAAAAATTCAACTTCTCCTCAAACTTTGGCTTATGAAATTTTAAAATATAAAATTTAAAAAAAAATTCACCATAAATAATAATTGGGGTATTTCTTAAAAAGTTTATAGAAAATTATTTTAAGGATCTATTGTTCTTCATACACAATTTATATGAAATGGAGAAATTTCCAATTTTTACCCAATCACTACTCCTCATTGCTCAATTTTTAACATTATATAACTTTCAATACAGATGGTGAAAATTAATTATTCTGGATAATAAATTTTGTTAACAAAGAAACATTCAAGGGGAGCTAGGATAGCTCATGAGATTTGTTTGGTGTCTTGCAATCCTGGCATGGCAGGTTCAAATAATGCCCTGGGCAAGCTTTTATCGACAAATAAATAAATAAATGTTATTCCTGAACCATAGATGTTTAGAATAGAACAGAAAAATGTAGATAGACCCTCCCACCATGACCCTGAGTGGTTAAGAGGAGGCTGATAGTTATTTTTAAAAAAAGAAAAAAAAATATATTCAATCTTCTAGAAAGAACAATATCAATTCAGACGCTATGCCCAAGATCTAGGGTCTGGGCAAGCATTTAATTAAGTTTTACTTTATGGATTAAAACTTAATTAAATGCTACTAAAAACTTTTTACAAAATGGACTACGGAAATTTTATTTCATATATATAATATTATGACCATTAGTATACTTAAATAAATTGTATTGCAGTTGCTGCAATTTTAACTTTCAACCCCTTAAAACATTTGATAGATTTGAAATTAAGTACATTATAAACATAAATAGATTCTATACTATTAGAAATAGAATGAATTAAGAATTAATTTCTGGCTCCCTTTGCATTTCTTGTATAAAATTTAACGTTGGATTACATAACACAACTAATATCATTATTTAAAAAAGAATGAATTAAGTTTTTAAATAAGGTCATGATTTAAATTTTTTAGGTTGGTACCAATATTTTAGAAAAAAAAAAGATAATGTAATAGAGGAATTAAAGTGGCTCTCTGCTTAAACAACTTATAAAAATAAAATAAATAATGCATTAGTACATGGAGTTTATAACTAATATTAGATTTGGAAAGGCCCTAAAAAATTCTTCATTTAAAGAGCATTCCAAATATCATAGAGTTATATTTAGTCAAAAGCCACCTTGAGATCAATAAATATAAAATAAATGAGTGTATCTTCTATTCCATTTTTCTTTACTATAATTAATAGCAGCAAACCTGAATCTTCCAGGTTTGCATCAATCAGGTCTGATTGCAGTTTGCTCTTCCTGCAGCTAAGATTTGAATAATTTACTAGCTTATCTTATTGATCATTAGGCATATAAGCCAATAGTTCTTGCAGACAATCTGACTTTTATTGTTTATTATATTTTTTTATTTACTTATATTATCTCCCCCCAATCAACAGTTAGTAACAAGTCTTCCATATTCATATCTTTTACTTATTTGCCTTTCATAAATGGTAAATGGAATGGAATAATGAATGGCAATGCTGAAAAAAATACTGGTAAATTGATCTTATGTAACAAAAATTATTGTGAACATATCAATTTTTTCTTCTTTTTATTTTCCTTATTCGTTATTATTATTTTCATTAAATTTTAACTTCGGAATTTCTGCCACAATAACCCAACTTAATATTAAAAAATTATGTTTACTGCATGTTTAATGATACAATCAAAATATATAATCTAGATCTGCCATTTTCTAAATTCAATAAAATACCTGACCCCTGAGTTCCAAAATCCAGTCTTGGAGTTCGAGAGTGTTAAGAGCTATTTCTAAAATAAAAAATCAATTCCAGTTTTATTTCTTTTTTTAAAAACTCCTTTAACTTATGCAAGTATCATCCATTCTGCAAGAAGTTATATCCCATTATGTACGAGGGGATATGTAAAAACAGCTATGCACAGCTCTCTACTAATTACTATATCATTATAACTCTAATTACTATTATCATTATACATTTATTGTTATATATTTTTAATTTTAGATTATTCCTTAAATCATAAATAATTATCTAAAGAACAGCTTTTTCTAATCTCTCTTGTTTGTAAGTATGAGAATGAATAGAGGTTTCCTAAAAATCAACAACTGATTTAAAATAATGTTATGATTATAGTTAAGTAGAAAGTTTATATTTCTACTAATTAGTAGAAAAGTGGAAAGTTTTGTAAAGACAAAAGACATAAAAAAGTCTGCTTTATGAATTTAGAGGACAGTCTTTTGGAACCAACGTAAGGCAATGCCAGTCCTCCCTCAGAAGGGAATCTGAAATCGTCTGCCAGTATATCGGTAAACCAACTACAGCAAAGTTGGTGAGGAAAATTTGGAACTAATTAATAAAAAAGGACCATGGCAATAAGAGATATGAACCTGGGACATTAAGCATACTTACATTTACATTAAGCATACCATTCCATTGCAGGAGCCATTAATAATTTGTAAATAAAAAAAAAATGATAAATAGTTTTTTTTTCATGTTAATTCTCCTGAAAAATTTGGGACTTAAGAAAATTTTCTTTCAATAACTTATAATTAAAATATATATAATAGTATTTGTGGGATGTTAACCAGCATATAATTATTACTTTACTTAGGGAAGATTTTGTGTGACAGCAAATTTCTCAGTAGCCCACAGATGCTAGACCTTATCTTGCTCTATTTCATGAAGTAATATTTACAACAAGAAGTATTTTTAATGGAAAAATTACTAGTTCAACTTATAAAGAGTACAGTTAATGAATAAGTTATACTTCATGAAAGTTACTCTTTTATCTATAACATTCCTGTTAGATTTTGTCAATATTAAAGTACCAAGTCACCTTGCCCCCCCCCCCCACCATTCATTCTATATTGATATCAATGGTGTATATGTTGTCATAGAGAAATCCATCAATGACCATAAACCAATTGCAGAGAGGGGAAGGGAATGAAATCATAATAAGATTAATAATATGAAAATATAATAAGATTAAATGAAAAGATAAGAATATTTTCAGAAGTGAATACTTAAAGCACTTTATTATCTTATCAAGGATACCTTAAAATCTAAACAGAACTAATTAGCCTTTTTTTATGCAAGAAAAACATGTAATTAATGCATTTACTGTGTACCTAGGCCAGAGTATTTCCAAAAGGTCATCCCAATATGCATCTAAAGCAGGTACAGCACGCCTATGGCAAAGAAGTTGATAGCGAAGAACAAGTTGAGCACACAGGAATATTGATATTGTGTCATAACTCATAGAAATATGAGTCTCAACATTTTTCTGAAAGCAAAGACAAGTTTTAATTGAATGTAAACAAAAATAGAATTTACAAAAAAATACTCTATTTTATTTTTATAATATCAATCATAAGCCACAGAAAACTAGTAAATATTCAATGTTTGTTATAAAATACAATTGGCCTAGTAAACATTCTATATTCATCTATTAAATTGTAACACCTTTTAGCCAACATAAACCAAGCTTTAAGTTAAAGAAGTATTTAAAATTGTAATAAGTGATAGTTGCTTAATACAAATTCATCATGATGGTCACTGCCCAAAAAGCAGCAAAAATACACGTGCACACACATGATACATGAAGTCTAGATATACAGATACAATATAAACATGTACTGCTTTTCAGGCGATGATTATCACCATGAACCTTTATTTTATATATTTAAATTATTTTTTTTAGCATATGAGCACATTTGCACACACACCCGAATATCACACAGGGATAATCATTTGAATTCAAATAAGAGATAACTTGCACCATTATACAATATGCCATGATTGATTACTGGTTACTAGTGGAACTTACATTTTAGTACCTATTATATGAAAGTGACATATCGAACACAAGATATAGAAGCTCAAGGAAATTTGATGCATAAACACTGTAGCTAAGATTGAATCTTAGAAAATATGATAAGTTTTAGAAACATTACCATAGAGCACATGACATTGTAGATATAACTAATAAAAAAACAAAACAAAAAAAAAAATAGTAAAAACACAGACATTTATGGAATATTAAAAAAAATAGTAAATTATATGATTATTTTTTCCTTGAAATATCAATTATTTTTTGTTGAAATACCAACAAAATTAAAAATTTGCATAATTTTTCCTTGATTTTTCTATATGCATATAGAGCAGAATAGTGGCCTAGGGGATTACGTATACATAATAATAGTGCCTAAAATCCTAAATTAATAAGGAATTCAGAAAAAGTTTTTTGAAAGCCAACCAAGCATTACACTGCACAACAAAAAATATTTTTTGAATGTTTCCTACACTAAATTAGTCTATTTCTACTAATTTTGGGGTGATAAAAATGAAAATAACATTGCAAAATTTGTATTAGCTAATTTCAACCCCGAAACAAAAACTTTGTTGTTCAGTGTTATCATGAAGCTAACAAAGTTGTGAGGTTAAGGCAATATGGATGCAGAATTTCAGGAAGATTCATTCAGCTAACTTGACACTCTCAAATAATTCATCAATATTTAAGAAATTATTTATTAATAAAAAGTAAAGAACTTATTTTTTTTTTGGAAAAAAAAAAAAAAAAAAAAAAAAAAATAGTAAAAACACAGACCATTTTAGAAAGCTTTTGTAATGGAGGGTTTTTGGGTTACATCAATTATAACAGAGATATTAGCAATCCATAGTTTCACAGAAGCGTTTTTCCAAAATTGAATATTTGAAAAATAGTTATTTCTATCAACACATTGGAAAAAAAAATACTAGTTTCAATAGTTGACTGGAGAATATTTCTATTAGGCATGTACAAGCTAAGCATGTTTACAATGTTTCATTCTGCTTTGACATACTCTTTATATAATTGAAAAATGAGAAAAACTTAGAAAAGTGAGACCAACAGAGCAAATAATTTTTATGTAAATATAACTCATTAACAAAAATGAACCATACTGAAATTTGTTATGGACAGCAATTTCAGTTTACGAATAAGAAGCCAACATAGGATGTGAGGAGGTTTGGAAAAACAACTTTACAACATGGTCTGGTATGAAAGAAGAAATTATGAATATTGCAGACTTTATATATTATTATATTTACTATTGGACTCTTCAGCCAAAGGTCCCTATGAGAGGTTCTATACTCAAGGAGAACAGTTTCATTTCTCTGTCTGTTTCTATTGAATTCCAGCTGTGCTCATGGGAACATCAAGCCCTTATTTGGTAGTATTCTTCAATACATCTAGGAGATAAAAAGATGGGAGAATGACACATGTTTTCCTTTTAGGCTTAAAACTTTCTTTGTTTTTGTATTAAACACAAAACAGATACTAAACATACACATAAAAATATAAAATTAATGAATATCTCGTCATCTGTGAATATTTTAAAAAGAAAGCAGAGTACTCTACTTAATATGTAAAATGCTTACCACAAGCAATGATAATGTTTTCCCCATAACTTGTCCAAAGAGATCTAAAGCTGAAGTACCTTTAACCATAAAAAATTCACAAAGGAAAAGGAATTCTCGGCAGGCATTATCAACAAGTGCGTACTGTTCACATCGGAAAAGGGCTTCATATGGATACTAGAATAAAATATAAAGCATTGTGCATTAAGCATACTATATTTTATATTTACAATCAATTAATTTATTATTTATATATAAGCAATTAATAAAATAACCTTAGAAAAGTAAGTTTCTTATGTAAATAATTAATAAGATTATGATGTAATACAATCCCTCCAGAAAAATACATTATTCAACTTAAAATTAGATAACAATGAGAAGCAGTCAGCTCAAAGAGATCATAGAGAATTGAATGACATCCCTGTTATTATCCAAGTCATAAGATGAGGGCTATACGAAGTATCAATGAGTTTTCCTTGTTCAAAAAATTAAACAAAATTATCTTTTGAATATAAAGAAAATGGATCTTAAATATGTGTGGACAAATGCCTCCTTATTATCTGAAGACTAAAAACAAAAAAAGTAATGGCTAAAGTGAGGGAATCTTCTGAGAGGGTAATGCTAGGTAGTATCCTATGCTACTTCAGCAATTTTATCTTGTATTGAGATTTCATAAATAACTCTTGTGCAAGAACTTGACAGTTTTAATCCTTTTGTTGTTATTCCAAATTTAAAAAAAAAAATAATATTCTATATAATGATAAATCTTATATTCAATTAAAAACAAATTCTTGGTAGCCCAATCAATAGCAAATCATACTGATCATAAAAAAGCTTCATAGTAATGATTCATGGAGCCTAGTACTTATGCCATAGGATAAATTAGACTAGGGTAAATTTCTTAAAACTCAGATGTAATTAAATCTCAGGGAGCATAACTGTTTTGCTTTTTAGTGTTAACATTTGTATTGCAAATTAATTGACAATTGATTTCTGCCATGGTCCAGAAAATACACAATTCTAACAATATTATTTGTAAAAATGTAACATCATTTATATCGAATGGAGAAAAAACAGTGAGCTGGAACATTACGCTGACAACACACTCTATATTCCTAGTGTGTAAACTACAGATACCTAGTGCTTTAGGTTGAGAATAAAAACTAACATATATTTCACCTGGGTCTCTTGAGTCTGCAGTAGGGTTTTAAAATAGATATTACTAGTCAGCTTCATATTGTCTCATTATTTGGGTCTTATTTGACAAATGATTATTATTTTGTAACATGAAAAATCTATGGAATTCGTCACTTAAATTTGATTAATTATGGTCAAATTTTAATAAAGAAGGATGGTATTTACTACCCTGAACGAACGACACAGTGAAGGTGAAATTCAAATTTACAAAGATGAAAACAGCAAAAAGTATTAACAATTAACATGTATTCTGAATTTACCAATGACACAAAAATGAATATATTATTATAGATTTGATGATATAAAATTAAGTTGGTGAATCTCTATGCAAAATAAGAATGTCATGAAGTTAATCATTGTGGAATTTTGTATGCTCCAACAGAGAGATTAATAAGAAAGAAAGAGGGGAAAAGGCAAATGGCAGTAAGGAGAGCTGTAGGAATGTATCTCAGCAGTTAGTTGCAAGATACGCTGAGAGCAATGTGAAGATGAAGCAAACAGAGAAATCTATTTGATACAATGACAAACAGGGTCTTCCTTTTTGAAATATTTGTATTTTAATCTTAATTTAACTGAATTAAGAACAGAACTCAATGAATAGTTTATTTATCTTAAAATTCATTTTACACATATGACCTAAAAATTCAGATCTATATATCTCTATTTCTAGGCAGTGCACAAAACTTTTCTGGAGGACAAGTGTTCTCATGATTCCTATAAGGGCCCTCTCATTCTGCAGTAAATCTATTTTATTTCTATTCTGCTTTTTGTCTCGAATTGACACATCTACTTTCCTCAGAAGACAAAGCTCCCATCTTATTTTATTCAGTCTCCATAGTTTGGTGTTGTATCTTTGAGCCTTTCCATGAAGGTAGGTTGTTCTTTCACCGTAGGGATTAGGTTCCGGATTTGACGGCTCATTAGTAGCTGTGCTGGAGAGCAGCTACTCTCTAGGGGAGTAGTGCGATATCCTAATAATCCTATATCAATATCGTCTCCAGACATAATTCCTTTAGCTATCTTGAATAGTGCCTTGGCAGATCAATTTCTCAGTATTTTTTAGTAGAGTGAATGAGAAAAATATAAGGATTTGACGAAGGGGTGTACTGTTACCCTGTTGATGCAATAATGCTTGATTTTTGAAGCAAAATATATTTTACACACACACACATATATATATATAGATAGANTAGTTATAAAATACTTATTTTATAATACATAATTTAATATTTTTATAAATTTATTTACATATTTTATTCTTCATAGTTAATTGAGTCATAATGGTCCTAATTTGAAAAGTACTTAGTTCAATGATAATTTTTTATTAAATTATTAAGTAGGTATCTTGAGCTAGACATTCTAAAGGTGAATTCCATTGATTCCATAAGTTGTTTCATCTCAAAGCAAACTAAATTACTGCTATTATCCCATCAAAATTTCAATGGGATACCAAATTTTGCAAATAATTTTTTTATGTATCCAATTGTTGTACAAGTTGATAAGAGTTTTCATTTTCTGTTTGTCATAAAATTTTGAAAAATAATCTTCAACTAGATCCAATGTACCAATCTTTTAGGTATAGATCCAATCAAAATAGCAGCTTAGGATTTTCATGTTTTCCGAAGCACCCACAAAAATGTTTTATTTTAGTTCTAGACAAGTATTATCTTCATACAGTACCTTTTTCAACTGTTCAATTTATTTGTCTTTGACTTTAGGATGGTAGACATGATTTACAAAACTTGTATTACAAATTTAAAACAAAAGGCTAAGTTTGTTATTGAGCAAAATGAGATGTACAGGAGAGGGGATTAACTAAAATGTCGTGGGTGCAAAAACAATTTTTTCATATAGAAAGAATAAGTGAAACTACTTTCAGATTTGTTTATTTATAAAGGCATATCTTGGAAGAGAACAAAACTGAACAATTAGTAGTGGGGGTTTACCTTGACTGTAATTTTAATTTTACAGCTTAGAATCTACAATTAGCTGTTTTTCTTCATGAAATTTGGCATACTGTTTTTAAATATATATATTTTAAAAAAGGCGAAATTTGTTACTTAACAAAATTTAAAGATTAAGAATGGCTGATAACCTGTTATGTCTAACATGAATAGAAAAAGTTTTTTTTGCTGTTGTGGAGATATCATTCAGTTTATAGCAATGAAACTCAGATTTCTTTATTGTTAAAATAAATATTATGGAGTTACCCAGTAAAATCGAATAATTAAGAATGGGGGTTTAACTCGACCAAAAATTTTAATTTTATGCTTCATAAGGCATAATTAGTTCTTCTACTTAATGAAATTGGCGTAGCTTTTTAAAATGTAAAATAAAAGCAATAGCTTGATATAGAGCAAAGTTGGGCAAATGGGAGGGAATGCTAAGTGGGAGTAAAATTTTTTTTTTAAAGCAGGGTACAAACTATTCAGTTTAAAGTTTAAATTCTCTTAGTTTGGGCTGTTAGTGTGTAACAGACTTTTATTATTATACAGACTCTGCAAAATTCATGCAGAAAGCATGAGCACTCATAATGGGTGGGAAAAATATCTGTTGATTTAATTAATAGCTGAAAAACACCATTGAATTCAATTGAGGAAAACCTCAAACTTGTTTAAAGATGAGTATAAGGGATCAAATAACATTTTTAAGAAATGAATCAATACATATTTGGTTCAGAGGGATATTTTTCAGCATCAATGGCTTAATAACTTAATAAAACTAAATCTAGCTAACAAAACTAGAAGCTTAATCCTGAATAATAATACTGATTAGATCATGCCGCATTAATAAAATTTTAACTCCCTGTGCTGTGAGCTAATTCAGGACTAATATGTGAATGAGTCAAAACTAACACAAGAGAAACTCACTGAAGAAAAATCTTGGTTAACTGTAACCCGAACACAGAAGCTTTGGTTTTGAAATATTTAACTATGAGAACATTCTAGAAAATTTTGAGAAAACTCTTGACTGAGATGGCTGAATTTACTTAATTATAAAACAAAAAGTATTTAGAACCTACCCTTTTCTCAGATTTCTGAGCAGAATGTGGAACAATGATAGGTGCTTCCAAGAGTGTAGTTAAAACTTCAGCTCTGTTTCCAATGGTAAAGACAGTATTCTTTTGCTTAAGAGAGGATTTGGTAAATAAACCAGTTCTAGCAGACTCTTCAATACCCATTAAGTCATCTTTGGAAGTTTGTGTCTCAAACTATAAATTAAAAGACAAATACAATAATATTTGAAAACATAACATCTTAAAGCATTAGCTTCTTTATTTAACTGCCATAATTTGTGGACCCTGAATTCATTTCTCTATTTGTCAATATTTTATTCAATTTTTTTTTTAAGTTTAAAATTAAAATCTAATTTGATTTAACTAAAAAAAAGTGTATTATAAAAATACATAATAACACATAACACCAACGAGCATTTGCACACATACATATGGAAACTAAAAAGCTTAAAAAACTAAGCTAATAGACAAAGGTTATTAGAAAATTGAGAAACTTGTGAAAACTTGGGCTCCACTGAATTTAAACACAACTTGAACTAAAAATGTAAATATAACTTAAACTTAAGATTAGCAGTTTAGCCTATAATAGTTAATAATTAATTAATAATTAAAGAATATCATAGCAGCATAATTCTAAAGGTAACCCCTGAGGAATAAAGCTATTAATGTTGTACAATTATATCTTAGCAAAAAGTATTTTCTTGAAAATTTATTTCAACACTAAACATTAGGACTAAAACTGTGGCACATTCCAAATTTTACCACTTATTATTATTGTTAGAACAAATTTTATAAAGAATGTAGGTGAAAAGGTAATTTATACAATTTAAAAAAGCTTGCAAAAGAAGATCTTTAGAAATGTCTTGTATGTTTAGAAGTATGTTAGAGGTTTCTTCCCCTAACAGCTTTCAAATACGAATTAATCATTTACTCTAAATTAAAAAATAAAAATAAGTTGTATTAGGAGTGCCAGGGTATAATTTGCCTATTCATGGCATTTGATTTGAATTATTGCCAACTAGCAATAATTAAGAAGAAGTAATGTTAGCCAATGATAGTTAAACATATATTTTTCAATTGTTAATAATTTATCATATCATACATTTTTAATTATAACAAACAAATGGTACATTTAAGTATATAAATTTACCATTAATTTACTCAAGAGAGTAGAATAGTACTTGAAGTATGAAAAATAAATTCGGCTCATTGTATCAATATATTCCCCACAAATTTCCTGTGCTACTGCTCGTTCATTAGTAGATGCAAACTCAAAAAAGAACCTAAAAAAAGAGAAAAGAAAAGAAAAGCATGAGCATATATTAATGTAATAGGTAAATGTATATTAAATTTAACATGAATATTATCAGCTTTTATATTTAGTAATATTTAAGTTCTACCAAAAGCTTTATTTTTTTTCAAAATACTCATTTTAAAAAAATAGAAACAATAAAGACAGAACAATAGAAACATTTTTTTTTTGGATATCCCTTCGATAAAACAGTCTGGAATCTAAGAAGGGATTTTCCAGATGGAACAGAACTTTAAAAAATGACTAAAACCAATTATTAAAACTTCACACATTGCAAAATAAACATAATATTAAAAGACTTACACATTAATGAAATCATTGTACAGAAAATTAAAAAATAATTATATAAATCATTGTAGGACTAATAATTATCTTTAGTTCTGAACATATAAAAATCATTTAGAAAACTTATTTAAATATTATCTGGCAATTTTTTTTTTTTTTTTTTTGGGGGGGGGGGAGGTTTGTTGGCCATCAGATATTATGCTGGAGAAATTAGTCAGGATTTCGGTCAGGATCGGAAAAATAAAAACTCCAAAATTGTTGGGTAATTATTTTATTATTGCCGACGTTTCCACCTAACTTGTAAGTCATTATCAGGACAATAGTGATGTCTGGAGACATCTCTGAGATGTGACCATAAACCTCCCTCGGAGATGTCTCCAGACATCACTATCACCCTGATGAAGACTTACAAGTCGAAATGTCGGCAATAATAAAATAATAACCCAACAATTTTGGAGTATTTTATTTTTCTGATCCTGGCCGAAACCCTGACTAATTTCACTAGCCTTATCTGGCAATCTTCAAGATACATCAAGCAAGCCAAAAAATTATTGGTCAGTCCTCTTTCATCAAAAACATGAATGAAAGAGTCAGTAACCTTTTAATACTCAAGAATTCATGAAACCATTAATAAAAAAGCTACTCAACAGAAAGTAATAATTAAATTTTTTAAAAACACTTTGTTTAACTATAACAAAACATAAGCATTGCAGAAATTTATCTTGAATCTGTGGCCTCTTTCTTACTTTTATCTATAATTAACAATAACTTTATTAAATAAATAATTTATTAAATATTTCCAGGTTTGAATAAGTGTGAGAAATTATGATGCCAAAACTTTAATGGCTTTTTGAGGCATTGATATGACATGATAAGTTTTGATCGATTATAACTTTTATTTTATCTGCCCATCTTCCCCACAAATTTTCTAGGATTAGTCAAGTTCATAGCATATCAACAGAGCAAGACATCCGCACTCTTATCTTAACGCAGTAATACTAATCTTAACAAACAAGAGTAGATTATTGGTCTGACGATTTCTCCCAGTACTAAATAATATTCTTACTAATAAGTGTGTGAGTGTGTACACACACACAAACTTACTTATATTTTAAAATGCTCCTTTGAGGAATTTGATAATTCGTCATAGGCTTTCTGAATTTCGATATTTGTTCCAATAAATATGATCTAATTTTGGTAACAGCTTTAATCTTAAGTTTTTCTAATATATCTTTTACATCATTACATGATTTCACATCCTTGAAGTTTTGTTCTTTGACAAAATTTATTTTGTGGTTTAGAATAGAAAGTTGATTTACAAAATCTTTATCAGTCACTGGAGTCTCAAGGATACCCCTGAAAAAAAAAATCATTTAAGATATACCTCTCACTAAATATTAACTAAAAAACAAAGTTCTTCAGAAAAAAGATTACTTAATCAGGGTTTCTGGGACAGCCATATCATCAATAAACTGGCTTAACTGTCCCCTAACAGCTTGTCTATTATGAAGTTGTTGGCTCATTATAATAGACTTCCTCTGCAAATAAACTATTTCATTACTTATACTTCCTAAATCTGATTGAAAACTGAGAAGCATTGATTCCATTCTCTGAAAAATTTAAAAGCTTTTAAGAAAACTAGAGTACAACAAAATATTTTTAAAAAATAGAAGTTGGCTTTTCCTACCTCTAATATGTTGTCACAAGCATTTATCTGATTATGTAAACTAACAATATTTTGGCTTTCCTTGATATAATCTTGAATAGATTTATTTTCTACATCTTTAAGTTGTCTTTCAATCTGCTTAGAATATTGTCTTAGATCAGTTCCAGTCCTTAAAACTTCTTGTACTTCTTCGTCTTCTAAATAGCATTCTAGTTCATCAGTATCTTGGTCCCTTTGTTTGGTCATTTTAGTATAGAAAAAAATAAATAGCCTAAGAACTGAACTTTATGAGGTAAATTTCATACTTAATTTTACATTAAAAATTGTTATAAATGTTGGCTATTGTAAATGATTTTTAGTAGACTGGACTCAAATTATGCAGATATGTTCTTGGGCCTGACCAATGCATCTGTCAAACTTTCAAACTTACTTTCCAAACGTCAATGTGTTGTTATAGCCTTCCAACGAATCGATTCTCTTATTATCTTTTACTGTTATAAAGGAAGCACTTTTAAAATAATTTTTTCTGCGAATAAAAATTTTAAAAATAACATGCAAAACATTTATATTTAGCTCATGAAGAGTCTAATTAGAAAAATGGGGCATAAATGGCATCGTTATTAAACTCAACTTGTGACCAACCTTTAGCAAGGTTCTAGTATGGTTATCCTACTGTTATAACTAAAGCATGTACTTTATTTTGTTTATCTTGGCACACAATTTTAGAAGGTTGATATAAAACGACAAAAATGGTTAAAAACAATACAGGTTAGAGGTGTTCAGTTTTGTATATTAAATTTACTTTTCTTATTCTAAAGCTTTAATCATAACTAGTATCTAATTTGAATTTAGACTCTAAAAGTTCATAATTCATTTTTTTCCCTGCACCCATACAGAACTACAAAGTTGATATGTTAAAGAAAAATATCATTAAATTTTGATAGAATTACTGTCTCTTTTTGATAATTATCAAGTTATTACTGTCCTCATGTATCTGCCAATTTATTTTTGATTTTTTATATTTCCGTATATGTTTTAGCCTTTTCTAAGATAAGTAAAGAGGAGAGGATGGTTATGACAATAGCTGAAATACTTCAGGAACTATTACAAGCTGATAAGGAAGGGAGGGATGTAAATTTAAACCGTTTGAAAACTAAAATTTCTTCTAAATATGGTTTAGAAACATCTCCAAGATTAGTAGACATAATTGCTGCGGTTCCAGTGGAATCCAGAAAAATTTTATATCCTAAGCTTAAAGCAAAACCTATTCGAACAGCTAGTGGGGTAAGTTCTCTTATTTTATATTTTTTATTGTAATTTAAATTAACTATATTAAGTATATTTCTCATAGCTAACTGAAATATTTGTAGATAAGAGTAAATGACATTATGGTCATACTTAATTGAAGGCTTTGGGAGGATAAGATAATATGATTAAGGCTAGCTCTAGATTGTTCTGTAGGGAAGAGTAGCAAAAGTACTCCTTAACTATAACATAGTGACAATCCTTAGTGGCTTGTTTATAAGTATTTCTCATCAAAGTAGTATAGAATGCAAGTGATAGAAAATGATGAATAATCGTTGATATTTTCTTATGAGAAAAACCTTAGTGTATCTGGTGCCTATATCATACCCTTGATCGATTGATCAAGATGATGTAATTAAATCTCATGCTCTAAAATAAATCTGAGGGAGCCACCCTGACAAAAATTTTGTAGATGGGAACGTCAAATCACTAAAAAAAAGCAGTCAATGTCATATTAATGTCATAATGCTTTTTCAAAGTCTTATTGACATCACGGAATGGACAACTGTTTCAGTGCAGGACAAATTTTGGTTCATCCCTTCTTATGTTTTTATTTATTCCCTTTTTAATTGATTTACCCAATTATGTATTATAAAGTTAGAAAAATAATTTTTCACTTATGACTTTCTATAACAATAAATAAATCTATTGGCAATTATTCAATTTGGTCTTCCAAACACCTCTATTAAAAATTTCAGTAATTAAAAGCTTAAAAATTAAAATATAAAGCTTAAATAAGAACATTTTTCCTAAATTTTAAAAATAAAAGACCCCAACAATTCTTTAAAATAAATTCTTAAATATTTTCCTTTATATACATTCTTAAACTAATATTCAAATTCGGTCCTAAGGTTCTCTCATCAAATCTAATGAGCTTGCTGTTAGCTGTATTTAGCAATGGAAAGAGGGATGAGATTTGTCCTTTCTGGCTTATAGATCAAATTAGTCATTTACTTAAATTTATGTCCATCATTAATCCATCTTAATTCAAGGATAGACTTTTTCAATTACCTCATGAGTGAATTCACTATATATGCTTTAATTCTTGTTTAGCTCTGTTTATCAGATTTTGTTTCTATTAATTCTACAAATTAACTTTTCTCTGGGAATAAGAAATAAAATAGCTGTGTTTAGTTTCGGAATAAAAGCCTGCTTGTTTAGATGAATAATTATTGAATGATAAAAAAAAATGTACAAAAAATAAACTTCTACAAATGACCTTGTGATTATTTTTTAGACAGGAACTTGTTCTGAGAAAATTGAGCTTTTTGTGCAGTGCCGCAAACTGTTATTCCAATTTTTTTTTCTCTTTAAATTATGAACTAAAATGATCAAAAGGCACAATGAAATACTTAAATTTCAATACTACATTTTTAACTTAATGTAATAATATTAATGTAGGTACTTTTCCTAAGAAGAAAAAATATCCAGTTTTATTTTTCATAAAAGTTTATTGATTGATTCTCCATAAAAATGCTATAATGGCTATTATTCTGGAAGATATCAAACAAAAAATTGCTGAATTAATGATTAAGTTAAAATATCTGATTTCTGTTCTTTGTGATAAAAGTCTATGTATTTAATTTTTAACAGTATGTCCATGGGAATTATTTTATTTATTTATAAAATGGGAATCTAATATTTACTTTGTGCAATTCTCAATGAATAGTATGTTTTATTTATTTATGAGCTCAAGCTTTTCAATATAATTCAATGTAGGCTAGAATTCATGTTAGAAAAGTGGCAGTTAATTCAATCAGTTTAAATGCCTGGACTCGTTTTAAAAATTACTGCCAGAAAGGCATATGATTGATGATAACATCAATATACTGGGGATTGAAGGGACTGAGTTATATATGGGGGTAGAGTATCAGCTTAAAGGTTCCGACGTCTTCATGAATAATAGTCATTTTGAATGTTTGTTTGGGTAATTTTTCTAGAATAGGTCTCATGAAACCAGTTGGGTATGGGTTGGATATACTTTGTAAGCTGATAAAGAATGTACTTAATGAGCTCAAATTCAAACCATTACATTTTTGTTGTACTATAATGAGATTATTTTGAGTCAGTTTTATAATATAGCCCTGCCATTTTCCTTTTTGTCTTGTTTTTTTTGTTTCCCAGTGGCCTTTTTAATGTTTGTCTTCTAAAAACTGTTGCCCTGATAACATAAGAAAAAAAAATGTAAACAAAGAAAATAATGGTTGTCAAATAAAAAAAAAAAAAAATAAGGTTAATTTGTCTCCTTTAAAGTGATTGATATTGAAATTAATCAATTTAGACAGTCTGTATTCTCTATTAACCAATTTATCATCAGTAGGATTAATGAATTGTTTCAATGGTAACTCACGTTTGATATTTAAATCCATAGTAAAGGTAGATTTAATTAAAGCCAATACTCCAGGAGTCCCTGCCTATATTAATGCTTGCATTTTGTGATGTGTACAGATTCTTTTGCTAATAAAGCCTATGTGGAGTAACTGTGTGTACTGGAATAATGGATCATACCAATCTTTACATGAAAGAATAATAAAATAATAAACATAAAATGCTATTACCTTTTAAAAAAATTATGGATATGCTTAAGAAGAAATAGAATAGGGTAGTCAAAAACTCTTATGTGCGTGTTGGTGTGCATCCATTCATATGTGCGAGTGTAGTATGCTTCTTAACTAAGTCTTTTTTTTTGTTGTTTTTTTTTCAATATTTTAGTTCTGTCTATTTTTTTTACAGATAGCTGTGGTTGCTGTAATGTGCAAGCCTCATAGATGTCCTCATATCAATATGACTGGAAATATTTGTGTGTACTGCCCTGGTGGTCCTGATTCAGATTTCGAGTACTCAACTCAGTCATATACTGGCTATGAACCTACATCAATGAGAGCAATTAGGGCTCGGTATAATCCTTATGTGCAGACGAGAAACAGAGTTGAGCAGGTAATATTTTACTGCAACCTACTTATATATGTAACATAAAGTAATACCTTGTTTGGTCTAATTTTCATAAAAAATTAAAACATTAATATTCTTTATTTAAGAAGATTTATTTTTACATACAAAAATTACGCAAATACATACACACACATACATATGAGCGAACCATTTTCCACTTCACCTAAGGTTTGATGAAGATCTGAAGAGTTATCCAATAGTAACATCATAGTACTATAATGAATACCTTGTTTTCTGCTACCTTCTCTTCATTAGACATAGTCTTCTGGGATTAGATTATTTGGCTTTTAAGAACTAACATTCAGGTCCTGGGATCCAATATTTGCCTATCCCTCTTTTTGGGATTCAAAAAGATAAATATTATATTCTATAATATACTATTCTATTATATTTTAAATAATAAATATAAAATGAAAAAGAAAATCTAGGTCAAACAAATGTGAATAGAATTATTTCCTCGAGTTCTTTTGCCATTAAAATATACTATTTTTTACCATTAATTGTTATTTTTCTCTTTATTTATTTTTTAATATTAATAAAATGTTCTAAATTTCATTGGTCATAACATTGACAAGGTAGAATTTATTGTTATGGGAGGTACATTCATGTGTCTTGGAGAAGAATATAGAGATTATTTTATTAGAAATCTTCATGATGCTCTTTCAGGCCATACAAGTAAAAATGTTGATGAAGCTGTTAGGTAAGAAGTTTATTTTAAATAAAATTCATTTGTTCTCTATATACATTTGTTTTACTTTCATTCACTCATTTTAGTCCGCAATATATGCATTGTACATGCATATTTTATGAATTTCAGAAATTGCCAGTGACTCATGAGAGTGCAGAATTTTTCTTTAAATCATTTATTGAATATTTTGACATTGTATTTAAACATTTTTTTATTTTTTTTAATTATAGGTTTTCTGAAAGGAGTAAAATAAAATGCATTGGAATCACAATTGAAACAAGGCCTGATTATTGCTTGAAACGCCACTTGTCTGATATGCTTCGTTATGGCTGTACTCGTCTTGAAATTGGTGTCCAGTCTGTCTACGAAGATGTTGCCAGGGACACAAACAGAGGTCACACTGTAAAAGCTGTGTGTGAGACTTTTAATCTTGCCAAAGATTCTGGTTTCAAAGTTGTTGCTCATATGATGCCAGATTTACCTAACGTCGATCTTGAGCGCGACATGGAGCAGTTTATAGTAAGTATTTTTTTATAAATATCTCTTTTGCTTGCTTGATTGTTTTTTTTTAAATAACTTTAACCTCCCCCCTCAAAATTTGATGTTTTACCTTTGAAAATATAATACACAAATAAAAAAACCTAGATGAAATTTAGGATAAAAGTTTTATCTGTGTGCCCACAGATATTATATCAGCCTGATCCATCAACTCAGTGGATTTAAATTAAGAGATAAAAGTTTTAAATTACTTTAACAGTTAAACAGTTACTCATTTACTTGATGCCAGATATCAAATTGGGGATTGAAAAATTTTGTTGAATGTATTAAACTTAATATTTTAGTTCACTTAGTTTCGTTTGAATCCAGAACAGATATCTTGTATATAATGGTTTTTGCTGAATACTGTCTTAAGTACAAATTAATTGCCCTGTGTTTGATATTTTATTAATTTCATAACCAGCTCATGTTTTTTTGACAACCTGAGCATTTTTTTAAGAAGTTTCTGTATTGTACGAATAATCTATGATTGTCTTTTAAATTCCAGGAGTTTTTTGAGAATCCTGCATTTAGGGCTGATGGCTTAAAGATATACCCAACTTTAGTGATCCGTGGGACAGGTTTGTATGAATTATGGAAAACTGGTCGCTACAAGAGCTATCCACCAAATACATTAGTAGATTTAGTTGCTCGTATCCTTGCCTTAGTGCCACCCTGGACCAGAGTTTACAGGGTACAGCGAGATATTCCCATGCCTTTAGTTAGGTAAGTGATAAATTATTTATGTAAAACTTCAGCTGATAAAAGGAGAGTTTGTTGACCGTAGATATTATTCTTAGATGATTTTAGTTGGGGTTCGGTCAAGTTAGATCCAAAAAACACAAATTTAAAAAATGTATTTTTTAATAAAGGATTATCTGCCAACGTTTCGGCTTACATTGCAAGCCATCTTCAGGGCTGTAGAAATACAATGTCATGAGAAAACAATCATAATTGAAATTAATATAATAGAGAATTGCAATAATAT
>KZ809848.1:37713-48816 GCA_000696205.2 Oncopeltus fasciatus
TTCTCATGACATTGTATTTCTACAGCCCTGAAGATGGCTTGCAATGTAAGCCGAAACGTTGGCAGATAATCCTTTATTAAAAAATACATTTTTTAAATTTGTGTTTTTTGGATCTACCTTGACCAAACCCCAACTAAAATCATCTAAGTTCAGCTGATAAAATTTTTCTTTAATTTAAGAAAATGAAAATGCAGTAATATAATAATATTGATTATTTTCCCTGATTATCAGAAAAATAAAACCATTAGGAGTGTGGTCTTACCTTTTTAAAAAAAAAAAGCAACAGAAAGTTTTTTGAGTGTTTAGTACTTTTGAATTTTTAATTATTAATGTTACAACTCTTTATTTTGCAAAACAATTATTTTAAATGGAGCCATTAGGAAAGGGAAGAGGTTAGAAGTAGGCAAAATTTATAATTCAGGTATTTCTATATTTGTATGAGCTTAGGAAAAAATTTGGTAGAAAAAGTCTTCTTTAGCTTACATCATATGTTAGATTGAAAAATATATATTAAAAATAATATAAGGAAAGACTTAGCATATAATTTTATCAATTTTTATCAAATCAATAGCACACAATTTTTATTTAAGCCTTAAAAAATAAAACTAAAAATATAATATTTTAATTATTTGTTAAAATTGTCAGTAAAATCAAACCATTGGGGATGGTTGAGATTCTTTTACAAATCCTCCAATTATTTAAAGCCACTCCCCCACTACGGAAATGCCTATGTCTATGGAAATTTGGAGTAAGGCTATTTAAGCTGTGCATGAAGTTTAATCTGAGAATAATAAATACATTTTTCCTGCATAAGGACCTTTAAATGTTTATTGAAAGCAACCAGTATGTCAGGAGAAAGCTATAATTGACTATATCATGCTGAAGTTGTTGACTGTGTGTACAGCAGGTTCACGAACAAGGATGTCTAATTTTTTGAGGTTGTTATTGTAGATTGGAAATACATAAGCTTAAGGGCGACTCTTAGGTCATTAATACATGCAGCAGAAAAAAAAAAATTAAGCAAAAAAGGAAGCTGTGAAGAATACAAAATGTAAGTTGAAAGTTTTCAGATTATCAAATAGAAAAGAAAATTGATAAGGTACTTTGTGTTTGGTCAAAGTGAACATGAGAAAAAAGAAGCAATCATGATTAAGTGGCTTAGTTCACTGGCAGTTGTAGACTGAAAGGAATAGTTTAATAGTGACATTATAAAAGTAAGGGTTAAGATAAAAAATAATGCTCAGGATCCCCAATTTCTCCTAGCATCTTCCTTGGATAAAATCAATCCCGAGATAATTTGAGGCTTTCTTGGAAATGCAAATAGCAGCCAAAAAAATTCTTGACTGAAGGCAAAATTTTTGCTTAAAAGAATAAAGCAGAAATAGATTCTCTTGAACACATTCAGCTCCTACTAGTTGACATAGTTAAGTTTGTGAAGCATAATTTGAATACATTGAGTGTAAATACTGACATAAGGGAGAGAAACTTTACTAACTCTTTGGCAGATCAACATCAGGGTGCCCCATAATCGTGGTGCTAGAATATCAGTGGGAGGTTAGTGTACTCCCTCATGGGGAAGAATTAGTATTAGGCTGGTATTGCATTGAGTATGAAAAAGGTCAATAGCCCTCTGGATTGATAGATTCATCTGGCTACAGGTGACAATTCATATTATGTAGTAAACTTCTACAGAAAATCACAGCACTTCCTTATTCAGTGTGATTCAAGAGGAGTATCAATCATCCTGCTTCTAGAAAAACTATCTGAATGTGTAGGTATAGATCTCTGAGGTCTGACCAAGCGCACATAAATACTATAAGATCCCTTGAGTCTATATAGGTTTATAAAACCAACCAAGAAAAAAAAAAATATATATACATATAAGTGATATACTCTGAAAGAGTTATAAGTTTTGAATCCTATTTGTAATGAGATCGATATCTTTATTAATTATGCTAAGCCATTTTAGGATTTATTCAATCTCACAAGTGTAATAATGTAAAAAAAATTTATTTTCTTATGATTTTAGCTCTGGGGTCGAACATGGAAATTTGCGTGAACTAGCTTTAGCTCGAATGAAAGATTTGGGCTTGGAATGTAGGGATGTTCGTACAAGAGAAGTAGGTATTCAGGAGATTCATCATAAAGTTCGACCTCATGAAGTAAGTCCTCTTTTTTTCTAATGTTATGCTTTGATAAATTTTAACATGTGTTAAAAATTATTTTGAACATTAGTAGTTATTAGTCTTTATTTCTTTTCATAGATAGAGCTCATTAGGAGAGATTATACTGCGAATGGTGGATGGGAAACATTTTTGTCTTATGAAGACCCTGAGCAGGACATCCTTGTTGGACTTCTGAGGCTTCGTAAATGTGCAGCTGATACATTTAGGTAATGCTTTAGTATTAAATTTAGCTCCTTTTAATTAGATCATCCTTCATAGGGACCCTATTGTATCAGGGTGCTTTCTACTAATTAACCCCTTATCCATCATAGTCAGGCTATTCCGTTGTCCCAAAAATTTTCATACTGGCCACTACACCATATTTATTGAAGCAGAACACTACAATTTATGTTTGCAAGCCAAGGAATCAAGATACACTTTCGCTTATCCAGGCTTAAAAGTGCTTCCTCCAGACCTCTAAAATCTGTTTATATTCGGTAACTAAATTTTGAGTATGTCCCTCACGTTCCACTTTTCTTTTCCCGGTTTTTTTTTTTTTTTAAATAAATCTTTATTTATTACATTCTGTTACTTAACACATTGTAATTTGNTTGAGGCAGTGATAGAGGTTCTTCCTAATTGTTAGTCCTCACAGTTATTGTAAAATTCATTAATAAAGCCTTCACAATATCTATATATTCCTTTTCAGATAGCCCTAGTCTCTAATTACTTGCCAGTTTTCCCAGTTATAAAAGTCACGTAACCCCCCCCTGTTGCAAATTAATGCCGCCACACATTTACTCATTACTTTTACCTTTACTCGGCACTAGTCAGCCATTGTGCAAACATCTTCAATACGTGCTGGAATATTGATATACCCACACTATCCTTTATAAATATGGCTTAGTTTAAGTTTTAATTTAATATGTAATATTTGAAATTAACTACTGCTTAATCACAGCTCCTAGTAATTTTAAGTGGCTGTAGCTAAAATAATTTTGTGCATGATATAAATATCAATAAAAATTTATTGTGCAGGCCAGAGCTTAAAGGAAGTGTCTCCATAGTTCGTGAGCTGCATGTTTATGGGAGTGTTGTGCCTGTGAGTTCTAGAGACCCAACAAAATTTCAACACCAGGGCTTTGGTATGCTTCTCATGGAAGAAGCTGAAAGGATTGCCAGAGAAGAACACAAATCAACTAAAATAGCGGTTATATCAGGTAATTATACAATTCATTGAGGAATATTTAATAATTTATGTATAGCTACCAATAGTGTAGAGGTTTAAATTATTTTTAATCAATGTCCAACATGACATTACTTGATCCTTTATTCATCACTAGTTTCTCACAAAGTTTATTAATCTTGATCTCTTGCTGTCTCTGGAATATCTTCAGTGTTTCCAAATGGTTTTATTTTACTATTATCGCATGTTATACCCATCTGAGGAAATGATTTAGCATAACATGGTAAGAAGTATAGCATTGATTTAATTGTAAATTTATATCTTGAAAGTATATTTGTTTTTTACATTTTATGTTAAAGTAATCCCTTATGTTATTCCTTTATTGTGCTGTTTTAGGAAATTTATCTTAATTCTATATATTTTCTTCTACTTTTATGTCTTCCTTTATAAAAGGCTCATTAATTTATTGTTCACCAAAACTTAATTTGATCAAATAAATTTTTTCATTGTTAATTTCTATAATTAGATACTCATTTGGATACATTGTAGTTCAATTATCAAATTCTTCAAATGGTATCTGAAACTAAACTCAATATTGTGAACTAACATTGTAGGTACATTATTCTGCTATGATATGGGGTTTCATTTAGAGGGATAAATAAATGTAGGGAATCCTCTCAGTCAGAATCAAAGATCAGAAACCTTATTTATCATTTGCACTGTTGTTAAATTGTTAGCTGCAACATAAGCTTCTAAAATACTTCCCATTTATCCATATCATTACATTTATGGTATTTTACTTCCTTTAATAATTTATTTTGTTTAATAATTAATTTAAGGGTAATTCAGTCAGTGACTAATTGGTCATATCTGCCCCACATTATAAGTATAATTACATTATAACCTATGCACTTCTGTATTCCACTTTCAAGCTTATACACATTCACTCAATTCTATTATGTACAAAGAATTTTAGTTGATAATCTATATAAACTGTTTAGTATAATTGCAAAAAAAAAAAAAAGTTGCTTATTCATACTTAAATAGTTAAATGTATTATTTATTTAATACAGCTAAAATAAGTAAAATGTAATTAAGTGGTGAAAGAGAAAATAAAGTGCTGGACTGTGACACAAGGCAGACAACCAGAAAAGGGCAGAGAGTCCACTCTTCACCAGTTATTTAGGAATTACTTAAACTGAAGGAATCTTTTTTAAAATAATTATTCAATGATCTACTTTGTCATTCAGAAAACTATAACAAAACATGAATATTAAGATTGGGGTTTACTGAAATTTAAATTTGAAATATAGATATTTATTCAGTGTTTTACAAATGATGCTGAAGAATTTGTTAAGTTAATCTGTTGTGGAGTTTTCTTCCTAATAGTTTAAAATTTAAATAAAAAGAATTTAAAGAATTTTTCTAGATGAAAAATATTATCCACATACTTCAAAGTGTATTATTGTTTCTGATTTATTTGAAATATTGTTATTTCTAAGTTTTTATTTATTTCTTTATTTCTTTTAGGAGTTGGTACAAGAAATTACTACAGGAAAATTGGCTATGAACTGGATGGGCCTTACATGTCTAAGTTACTTTAGGATGTAATGATTTAAATCTTAAAGATTTTATTTATTATCTATTTTAAATTAGATAAAGGAGTTTGAAGTATTTTAAATGATTCTCGACCCTGATATATAAATCATAATTAATATTATTTAAAGTTTTAATTATCGATATGATATTATTTGTATCAAAAATAATTTTAATGCTTTGCTTTGAAAGCAATATTTGTTTTTATTCATTGAGAAATTGTATAAAGTGGTATTAACTAACATGAAATCATGTTGAACTAACTAACTTAGTGGGTAACTGGAATTTCAAAATTCCTTTTTTTTTTTAATTTTCTTGTTTCTTATGTGGAAGGTAACCATCTTCCATTAAACTGCTATGAAACTAGGAACTTTCATTTCTTGATTAAAATACTGTCCAGTATTTGAACCCACAAGATTGGGATCCCTTGGTCTGTATCAGTTGGCCAAAGATTTTACTTTATACCAATCTTTTGCTCGAACTCTTTAAAAAAAAGAAATTTTGTTCATTTGATGTGTAAATAAAACTTGTAAATACTGTTTTAATTAATAAATGAAAAATTTATTTGAGTAGTTACTATTGTCTTCCTGGTTTCTAATTTAATTTAGTATTGTATCCAAATAATTTTTTAATAATGTATATCTTATTTTAAATTTCGGACTGAAGATCATCCATTAGTCAGTGTACCTAATTGTGTGTGCCATCAAAGAGTTTCTGATAGGAGCTGTGCCTCCTAAAGTGGATAAGCCCAAATAATTACAATCTTATTAAATTAATCCTGTATCCACTAGTTATTTTAGTTTGTTTCTTCTACTTCACAAATTGATCTGAAAAGGTACCTTACGTATGTTGTAGTCTTTTTGTCATTCAATATACTCAATTCATTTCAGTTATAGAATGTTCTTATTGACCATTGATCTTCAAATTGAATACACTAAAAATGGTGATTCGATGGTATCAGAGAATAGTGGTTCGTAATATTAAGCAGACAATGAAGCAGGATTAGCAGCTGAGAAACAGCAAAATTATATGTAATAGATGGAATGGGGATATAAATCTATGACTGTATTACTAAAATTTTGCCTAAAAATGAGTAGGCTTGTGATGCTACAAGCATAATGAAATTAGATGAGAATGAAAGTTGACACAGTTTGAGTGCTCTACATTAGTTTCAATATGACAGCATGCTTTATCTTGCCGGGTTAAAAAATTAATAACTTATATTGTTTTGGATTATTAGGAACATTACACTAGCAATATCATGTTAATGAACTAAATAACCTTATTCATATATTTAGAACTTTCTCCATGAAATTTAAGGAGCTTATACAGACCAGGTGCCATCCAAACTATGGTGATAAACCAAAGAATTAAAATAATATGTCCAAAGATTTAAAATTGTATACCACAGTTATGACAGACATTCAGAAAATAAGGTGGTCTGGGTCGTGATGTAGTCTTCAATGAGTTCTTTGTTTTAAATCAATGAACATAAATATTAGAACTTCTGGCACAACTTTCATAATTAGTTAAAGTGTAAGAAAGTCAGTCTGAACTTATTACTGCAAGCTAAACAATAAGCATACCAAGGATTGGAGGTTATTAGTTCATTATCTTGATCATTAATGTGTACCTACCGACAGAGGATAAAGATGAAGATATGAAGGACAACTTCTATGAGTGTTAGATAATGACCAAATCCAAAAACATGATGTGAAAATCATATTAGGTGGTTTGAACACAAAGATAGGAAGGGAACCTCATTTCCATCCTACCGTAGAAACTCATAGTCTGCTTAAAATGATCTGTAAGATGCCTAAGCTTAGCAGCTGCAAAAAATCTTATTCAAATGGAGAGTTTTTTTTACCATGGAGATTATTAGATGTTTTTTGCTGGGGTTTGGTCAAGGTAGATCCAAAAAATACAATTTAAAAAATGTGTATTCTTTAATTATCTGCTAACATTTTGGCTTACATTGTAAGCCATCTTCAGGGCTGTTCATAAGAAAGACAAAAAAAATTAAATTATTTTTCATTCTAAAAATTCTAAAAACATAGAATTGCCTTAATTAAAAGTAATGTGATTTCAAATATTTTGGGGGAAAAAAATTACAACTAAGTAAAAAAAAATAATTTACCTCACCTTCCTATCATGAAGGAACCCGCCATGTGTCACCAGGATCCATATTCATAACTGAGATGTAGGGCTTGGAAATTGGGTGAAATTTTTTGAGATGGACAATGTGGGTAGTGGAAGGGTGCAGGGTATGAGGGGGTAGGTACAAAGGGAGAGCGGCTTGCATCAAAGGGTGCAATACCAGGAAAAAAAGGTAGGAATTGTTGCGTATAAGTAGCCTAAGAAACTTGGAGACAAGTTTGATTGGTTTATTTTGAAGGAGGACTAATGGTTTTTCAGAATGTTGAAAATGTAAGTTAATACAATATGAGTTGAAGAAATTTGTTCTAGGTATGTTCTGCCATTAACTGGATTGTGAAATAGTTGACATTATCGTGATTTTTGGCTAGTGCTGGATAAAGCGAGGCTTGCCTCTAGGCTTTATGCTGAGCGTTTCTAGACTGGGACATATCTTCCTATAAGATAACATTAGTAATTATAAATAATGCACACCAAGACAATTTTTTTTAATTTTTATAAATGGTTCAAGGGGAAAGATATGGGGACATGATTAGAAGAGTAAAGTAAAATCCATACCTTAACATTAAGGTAATAGTCAAACAAACTGGATTCTCAGTAGGCAAAGTTCATAAGGTCTTGAAACAAGGAAGATATCATCCCTTCCATATCTATCTCCACTAAGCTTTATCTGAACATTACAGGATGCGTAGGTGAGGTTCTGTAATTGGGATGACGAGATGATTATGGAGAACAGGCATTTCTTCAGACATACTCTTTTTAGATGAATCTACATTTGTCATTGATGGAAGCCTGAGCAGTCATGATTGTCTCTACAAGTCTAACTTTATCATTAATTGGATCCACCAGGGAGACACACAATATTGTTGGTCAGTTAATGCATGGTATGGAATAATTGGCAATACAATTATTGGGCCCTTACTTTTTTGATGGGCCACTCAGAGCTGATTATTTGAGATTCATCGAAAAGTAACTCCCACTACTTCTTGAAGATGTACCCTTTCACACAAGACTATATGTTGTTTCAGCAAAACAAATGCGAATTGCAGCAAACAAGAAGAACTGCTAGCAGAAATTTAATAACAGATGGATAGGTGTACTAAGGTATTAAAGGTGTACTTATTTCCTGGCCAGCAAAGTCTCTAGATCTGTCACCGCTAGATTTTTTCTTATAGAGAGTATTAGAAAATATGGCTTTAGCTCACCCACCCACTACGAGGAATAAGATGTAGATAACCTCCATTTGAGAATGCAGATGTGTTCGCGAGCCAGAGGTGGCATTTTTCATAATTTTTGCTTATTATGTTATTATTTACAATTACTCAAATTCCTCTAACTTGTTTTTAACAAAACACAGCATTAAATAAAATAAAAATATTTTTAGCCCATCAGATAAAGTTTGTGGATGTTAAGCAATAATAAAATGTTAAGAACATCTAAAGTTCTTAACATTTTATTATTGCTTAGAAGATCCCAGTAAAAACTTCTTATTTCCCCTATTAAAAAAAATACTTGCTTTACTACCTTGACAATATTGTCAATAAAAAGAGGATGAAAAAATGACTTGTCACATGATCCTATTTCTCTTCAATAATAAGTTAAAAAATCGAAATATGACTTCCGAATAGATTTTGAAATGACCTAGCATCCTTATTTTTTTAAGTATCAAAATGTGGTTTTCGGTTTCTTTCATAACTTTTTTGCTCTTTAAAACTGTGTGTGTGAAATTGGAGGTCAACTGCAAACCCCTACTTTGACCCGCACATGCATAGCATCGTCTCTCAGCAATCTAATGACTAGTCACACATTCTTAAACTAAAGGTGGTGGTCTACCAATATTTCCTTTTGCATTTTTTGCTTATATATATTTGATCACATTTATGTATATAAAATATAAAATCCACTCACAAAATACATGAATGCTAATATAATAAGACTTTTTCAAGTTCAGGAAGCCAAACAAACTGTGACTATGACTGCTACTAAAAACAAGTAACTATTCTCCAAGAGTGGAGTGCTTTTTACCCTGATCATGAAATATTGGTTTTATAGTAGTCATATATTATTAATGGTATTCAAAAATGGGGAGGTAAACCTGTTCTAAAGAGTAAGTTTTGCAGACTGGAGGGATGATCACTGAGGGTAAATTGATCATATTCTTTATTGGTTTGTTGATCCAGTAGAAAAGTAAAGGTCGGTTTATTTATACATATATATAATACTAAATAATTATTAAACATAAATATAGTGATCACTGATCAAAGAAAATTAGTAAGTGTAGTTGTCATAGTTCCAGATTCAATGGTCTAGTGAACTGACCATTGAATCCTTTTCATTTTGATTCAGGTAGAGCTGTTGGCTGGTAATGGCCTATTTAAAATTATTTGTTTCTTAGCAGCTTAAAACAGTTCAATGTTTGTTCTTGTAATTGATCAACAATGATAGTATTTCTAGACCCTTAATTTTTAAATAAAAATTATCTGAATGCGATGCTAAGGCATTGGATGTACTTTGAATATTCAGCAAAATTAAGCCGCTGCCTTTGTTTCTAATCAATGCTGCAATGTATCTAGCCCACTCATATGCCTCTCCTATCCCTGTGTGTTTGTAAGGATGACTTTATGAAATTATCTAAAGAGGAAAAAAGGCTAGGGAGGGAACCCAGGTTGAAGTCATGATTAGAATTTTGTCCCTTTAGTAATGATTTTCTTTATGTTATTTACCTCACGTGTCATTAAGCATTTAAGAATAAAAGTTTTAATTTTATTTTAAATTTAATATGCTACTCTAATGTTCATTATTTTGAAACATGGATCCCTCGATGAATAATAAAGTAATTAAAATTTTATTGATCTATTTCGTTAACTGAAAAATCTCTCTAAGTAAAGTATATTTTGAGCTTGCAGAATATGAAATAATTATTGTTATTAATTCTGATATATAATAATTTTTTTTTAAAATTCTCTGCTTGTTGCTGACAAAACTACTGTAGAATTTAAGATTATTGTAGCATGGATGGACTTCATTTTAACAGAGCTTTTTTTTTTTGGAAATTTTTCTGGTGGTGGCCAAGTTGGAAAGTTGAGGAGCGAAACTGAAGCTTCATGGACAAAAAAAAAATAGAATTTACAACAGAATTGGTTCATATACCTCACAATATATTCTTCCAATAGCTAACTTAACCAAGCAGATTCCTTGCACCATAGTTATTTATATTTGAATTTCGGGTAAACTTTAAAGTTGATGTTTTTATTATAGTAGACTATTTATTTCAATCTTGTCCACCAAGATTTCTTCAGCTTGGGAAATGTCTGTGATTACTACATAAAAATATCTATTGAATTTTAGGTAAAATCATTTTTTAATCAGCCGATTTTTCTTGTTTATAAAAAATATATTTCAATGTATATACAGTTTCTTCTTCCGGGTTGGACCGTGTCAAGTTGTCGATAGTTGCCGAGCCTTCGGCATATTTTATGATGGCCTTAGGCAGGCTTCGCCCAAGGACCGGACCTCGCCGGGTATAAGTACCCCTGGATTTGAAGACAGCTCTCATTCTCCATTCAGCCCCTAAGAAGCTATCACAGGATGTGCGAAGGCTCGGCAACTATCGACAACTTGACAAGGTCCAACCCGGAAGAAGAAACTGTACATACATCTGACGACCGTGGAAGCCTACGTGAACAATATATTTCAAGTTATTTCAATTATAGATAATGAGTTATGTGCTGTTTTAATAAAAATTAATACTTAGATACTTAAGAACATTCTTTTTTTTTTTTTATATAGTACTGGGTTTCAAATAAACCCCAACTCTTTATAATGTACTTTTGCTAATTACCAAAAATATTTTGATACGTCTGTAACTAGTTTCATTCTCAAAAATAGAAATCACATCCAAGAAAGTGTTAAAATGTTCCTAATGAAAGAAATTATTTCTAAAGCCTCCTCCTAATCCAATTGCATTTTACACCTGATTCATCAATTTCACCCCCCCCCCCC
>KZ809848.1:59999-72796 GCA_000696205.2 Oncopeltus fasciatus
TATATATATATATATATATATATATATATATATATATATATATATATATATATATATATATATATATATATATATATATATATATATATATATATATATATATATATATATATATATATATATATATATATATATATATATATATATATATATATATATATATATATATATATATATATATATATATATATATATATATATATATATATATATATATATATATATATATATATATATATATATATATATATATATATATATATATATATATATATATATATATATATATATATATATATATATATATATATATATATATATATATATATATATATATATATATATATATATATATATATATATATATATATATATATATATATATATATATATATATATATATATATATATATATATATATATATATATATATATATATATATATATATATGATATGGATCCTAGTGGTCCAAATCCTGTATCAAACAAAACGCAGCCAGGATTCCAAGTAGTAGTAGAAAGTCACTGAATGTAAGCAAAGTTACGGGGAGCGCTTTAGTCGTAACTCCTGACATCTCCCCTCCAGAAAGCTAACGTTCCTTTAACGTTACACGTTGAGAATGAAAAAGGACGACCACCCTCTGATTGATCCTTAAAACTACAGCCGGCAATAAGTTAGAGGAAGATAAGATAAGTCTGAGGAAGTAAACCACTATAGAGAAGAATCACACACCAAACGATGTGAGGTTTCATATGATTTTTTTTTTTGGAGGGGGGATATCTTTGATTCCATGTGCAATCTACGATTTTTTATTGAATTTATTATTTCCCCTCACGGAAATTAAACTATTATTCATTTATTTTTAGGTCAAAACCCATTAATATTTAAAATTAAAGTATTTTTTTAAATATTTAAAAATTTTCATTCCATCGGATTTTAATTTCTTCATATTTTATTTTATTTATGATTCTTTTAATACCTCCTTTTTCGTATCTCAAATATACTTGTGTGGCTTATTTTTGTCTTCACTCTTCTAAATATCTAATATAATTTATAGCATGTAGCATTATATTTTTATAGAATACTGAACTAAATTATTAGTACACGCCTTTATTTTTTAAAATAGGGTTAAAAAGTACTTTAGATATATTTTATAGCTTATTTGCATAAAGCTACGTAAAGGAAATAAGCTTTTTTTTCCTTCGCTTATATTATATTTGATATGAGCTCATTGATTTAGCTTTTCTTATATGCTTCGTAAGAGCTGAGAGAAACGCAGAAACTGATGTTGTCTGCACTTGAATGGGAGCGGAGAGAGTGAGCGGATTACATTGGAAATGGAGGATCTCGTACGGCCCAGGTAGCCTGAGAGGTGTGAGAGCGGCGGCCGGCTCTCCCTCAAAGGAGGCGCCACGCTCAATGGATAATAAAATGATTTAGGACCATGGACCTTTTTAAAATATTTCCAACCACCCCAAAAGGGGGCTTCTTCCTCTCACCTACCTCCGCGCCCTCATTACCCCCGACCTCCTTGGACGTTTTTTTTTTTTTTTTTTTTTTCCAAGAGTCAAGAAGGTGTCGGAATGGTAATCCGTATTCTTATGGGAAAAACACGGTTGGAGGTATCTGTGGAAAAAAATGAAGCCCAAAGCATTTTTGAAGAAACCAGCTAATAGGCATAACAAATATTCGTGACAAAGAGCAGTTTGAGAGACTGTGTTGTATCACGAAATGGGGCCAATTAAATACATTTTTCGCTAATACTACCTAATTTTATTCTTTCGTGTCTCAAAACACTCAGATGGAAAGTTTGCAGATGTTTTAATTAATGAATTCTTTCATTAATTATTTTTATGATCAATAACCTTAGACTAACTATCAGTAATTGTTTTTAAAAAAATTAATCTCCTTTTCACATCTCTAGAAAATGAATACATTTTTTGTAACTTTTATTCGTTTATTACACTTCTGTTAATGTAAAAACATTTTGTAATTCGATTACAATGAAAATCGAATCAAAATAACTTTAAATGATAATCGCATAGGGAGAGAAGTTGACCAATGACACCAATCTCAAGTGAGAAATAAAACTGAATGTGATGAATAAAACTAAATGCGTATTTGATAAAATAAAATGATCTAACCTACACAAGATCAAAACCATTACACCCTCTAGCTATAAATACATTTACTTAAATAATTAAGTAATAATATTTTATTTTTAAGATACACTAGTGGTTATTTTTGGTAAGAGGAGCGCAGGGCTACTACAGTGAATCACAGTTGGTGGGAAATAGTTTTGTGGTCAATTCGGAAAATATCACCTTTTATCCATTTGAAATATCATTTATTCTCAAATCTCAAGAAGCGAATAATAGAAATAATAATAAATCATCATGAGAAGGTTGTTTAAATGAGGTAGAATGTACACTATGGATAGCTAAGGCGGAAAAGTGATTCTGTAAAGGTTTTACATATTCCTTAAACTATAATAGATTCACACCTGTGAAGTTTAAAGTACGTTTTAGGAGATGTATCCTGCGATTTGGGGATGGTTACAGTAGTCCATATTAATAGATATAGTAAAATTAGACATACCTTTCGTTTTTTTTTTTTTTTTTTTTCCGAATTTTCAATGAGCTAGAAGTGATACAGCTATTGAAACATGAACAACTAGTTTTTTTGCAGCAGTCGGTAATATTTTTTATCATTGAGGAAGATTGAAATTTAGGAAGAAAGATGGTCATGCAGATACTAATAAGGTGTTTACTGAATATTGCAGAAATGTGCTAAGCTCCAAATGATGGGAACTACATTTAATTTTTAGGAAGTGATATAAGTGCAATGGGCTCAATTTAACCTTGCAGCCCACTGTTAAAATAGCCCGGGGTTTGCTGTTATGTAGCCTATGATGAAACATAAATCGTAAAAAGGTGGATCAATCAGTAGAAGTTTTCTAAAGTAGAAGTGGAAGTAGAAGGACTTTTCTGTCACTGAAGAAGAAGACAAGATGGCAAAGGGTTCTTACGCTTTTCAGGATTATTTTAGTAATGGGCCTAACTTCACGGATGAAAAATCTGATGATGGTGGAGGCCAAGAAAGCCGAAAGAGATTTTCGATTGGTGATGTCCTGCACTGGATTTACCTGCAAACGAAGAAATTTCGCTCGTTACCACCGTCAGCAAAGAGTTGTTTAAAGATGCACTCATCAGTGGCGCTAAGTCTATCGACCCATTGGTGATTGAAATACCATTAAAAAATCTTCTTCGATCAAAGAAGACTCCGGAGGAAACGTCACACTCATATCATTGGGACGGCTAAAGAAGTTAATTGACCAATTTGATTTCAACAACAATTTTGAAATTTAACCATAAATGAAATTTAATGACTATTATCAATGCAATTATTCTACAAATCGAAAAATTGTAATAGAACGGTCTGTTGGGTGTGTTTATTATTTTATTTTAATGAATTTAATATATACCACTGCAAAAATAATAATAACTATGTAATATTGCAAGCAACTCATATCATTTATTAAATAAATAATTAATTTATTATTAATACTTCCTGTTTTAACTTGCACAAAAGTGTTCAATATAGATATTTTGTTAAATAAATTACTTTTTGATAGAAGCTGGATAATGTCTATTTATGGGGCAAAGCATTCTTTAGGTTAAGGTGGATTTAAACCAATGCAAAGTGTTTTATTTTATTGTTGTTTAATTTATATTTACTCTGTATCATAAATATCTAACCCTATTCTCCCCTTCACGCCAGACAATATTACAAAATGAGGTTTCCATACGATGCGTATTTATACAATGCGTCTTCTCGCGTCCTGATCAGAGCAAAGGTTTTAAAACTCTTGGTCAAAACATTTTACTCCCAATGAGGAAATGCAATGAATACATCATTTTTTCACATTGAATAGAACATAGAGAAAAAACAGAAGTACTGATTATAAAAAATGGTGGAAATTTAAAATGCCTAACATTTTTCAAGAAAATGTCATAATAAACACGTTCTTGGTCTTGTTTTGTTAAATCTTGTTAAGTTGGTCTAAACCCACTATTTTTATTTTTATGCTGATGGTCACGGCAAAATCGTGTGCTTAGGATTGGAGTAAGCCTGATACCCGAAAAACAAAATATTTATACAAAAAACGAAATTTGGAATTAAACGCAACATAACATGCGTGATTAGTATTTAAAAAATTCCCCACATAAATGAGTATAAATGATTGAATAAATATGAGGATGGTCTATTGTTTTCGGTAATTATTATCTAATACGTGAGATGATATAATAGGTGAATAAAATAAGGAGACGATAAAATTGATTAATGAAAGTAATATCAGTCCCAAAGTCTTGGGCTTTTCCCCTAACATATGAGCTACTTATAGCTAAGTTTTTGATAGCTTTTAATTCACGAAAAAAGAAAATAAAATACTTGTGACACAAGATTTACGTAAACCAAGCCAATTCCTCAGTATCATAGCTGAAAATATTTGTATTTGAAATATTGGATGATAATTGTGGTAAAGTTATCCCTCATTTCATTATTAATTTGAAAAGTAAAGGAAGCCCAAAAAAAAAAAAAAAAAAAAAAAAAAAAAAAAAAAAAAAAAAAAAAAAAAAAAAAAAAAAAAAANCAAAGTGGGAGACCTGGGTTCGATTCCCGGCTGAGGTAGTGAGATTTTTTCTGGCTTCCTGAACGACTCAAATTAATTTGTATTTGAACTTTACGATTCATGTAAATCCCCATACTTATTCTATCAATAAACAAATATGCATTCAGTTTCATTTCTCTGAACTGAATATTTTCGCTCACAATTGTAAAATTTTACGGAGTAACTCCTAAAAGATATATTTTGTCAATAAATGAATCTGTCTCAAGTTACATTACTATTATCTTAATATTACACCCACTCTAGCGAAATTATTTTTTAGTTTTTGCTTGACATTTCAGGTGCCCCCCCCCCACCATTCTTATTGGTCCGATATTGCTCAATAATGAACTTAAGCCTATCGCTTTCCCATAAAGCTACATGCCGAATTCATTTAGAAAAGTGAAAACTGCTAAGCTTTAACAAATACACACAAGAATATAATATAAATTTAAATAATCTTTCAAGAGAACAATCTTAATAGCTAAAAAATTTTGGCAGATAATCTTTAAGAAAAAAAATACACTTTTTTAAAATGTGTATTTTTTTTAATTCACCTTGACCGAATTCCAACTAAAATCATCTAATAATCTTAATAGCTAAATTTATGCAGAGTTCATTCAAAGGATAGTCCATGAATACCTAAATGGGACTTCATTCTTAATTGGTGGCTGTAATGGCTAATTTGGCTGCATCTGTAATGTGTTGCTGTACCAGTTTTTTTTTATTTTCTTCTTTTTTCCTTTTTTTGCTTCAAATAAATTTATTAGAATTCCTAGGCTGTTGTCTGTGCTATCTGAAATTTAAGTTTGAATTTCAAATAAACGATTTTCTGGATAAATATGAGTATGTGGTATTTATTAATACCACCTCAGGACGTTCGTGTGGCCCAAAGAAATTCTCATCATCACGTGGCGTAATAATTTCCACCGCTGTGTTTTGTTTCGGCATTTCATTAAGTGAAAAAAAATTGAATGAGTGCATATCATGTGGGCAGACGTATGGGGGCCTACCTGGGAGTAGCCGGCGACTTTGAAAGGGGACCTCACACGGCGGGGTCCAGCTCCCGGGCGAAATTTAAATTGAGGGCTTTCAGAAAGCAATTTCGGTCACACATCTCACTCACCTTCCTCATTATAGTTATTAGGTGAAGGAGCACTTAGCACTTACCTGTGAAGACGGAGGGTCAACCGCTGACCCGGTCAAAGGGTACCTATTAGCGTGTTAGAGCGAAACAGAACACCCACACGGACCTGGCACAATCAAAAATGCTGGTATATCTTTTCTTTTAGGTCGGTAGCATTCCTTTATGGTTGATATGGTAGGAGGCATAAATTACACATAACATCTGACGGAAAGAACAACGAAAATACCATAAATTGGTTTGGGTAAATCCATTTCCCAAAAAATAAATTGGGTGATCAGAAAATCGAAGTTGAAAGTTCAATATGTCATTGTTTGAAGATAATGTATATACGACTTCCAAGCAGGCTCCCCAAACTTAATTCATCTTCTATACTTGCAGCCTGACCTACTGGCATATGTAATTTATTCTATGTTTCTGATGGTGACAGAGATATTCTTTGCTTTTTTATTTCAAGTCATGAATAATGTCTCAGATTTGATTACAGCAATACTACTTCCATTCAAGATAAGGAATTATCAAATGTGGGGAGGGGGGTCTTATGCTTCTACAATATTTATGTCAAAAATTAGCATTTACTTTCTGAATAACAAAGAAAAGATCATGTAATCAGTAAGATTGTACAAAGTTATGGCTCATCACTTATCATAAATGACAGACTGAAACTGATGCCCGACTAAATATGTATCGTCTCTTCCTGAAAGGGCTTTTCCGAACGTCTGACTCTCCCCTGGGAGATTTAATGGGACTTAAAAGACTCTCCAGTTAACACCAACCTCTAATCTTATCTCATAAAAATATTTATGAAAATAGCATTTAAAGTTTACAAGGCTAAAGCACTTACAACTAAATGTCATGGCTTCTGGAATTTGAAGGATATGTACGTTACTGTAATATTTCTTTTAATACTAGGGAATGTCCTAATAGTTTTGATGTATGTATTTAAATTAAAAAAATATTCATAAACTAAAAGTACGATCAATCAAGACTTGTTAAAAGAATAAACAATAAATAATAACGTGTTTGTGTATATATAAAAATTTACTTAATACTTACAATTTAATTTTAAAAAGGATAAATGTTTGTGTTAATATTCATTCATTAAAAAATTAGCAATATAGCTGAACTGAGAAATGAGATTAACTTCCCTGAGAGATTTCTTTTTATTTAATAAATTTAGATTCAAAATAAGGATTGGATGCGTCAAATCCATGTTTGATTCCTCTGATAGTTGTTATACATGTATGTAAAGTTTTTTCCGGATTGGACCGTGTAAAGTTTTTGATGGTTGCCGAGCTTTCGCACAGCTCTCATTCTCTATTCAGCCCTGAAGAAGCCATCACAGGATGTGCGAAAGCTCGGCAACCATCAAAAAAATTTACATACATCTAATGACTGTGGAAGCCTACGTGAACAAGTTGTTATACAGTATTTTTAAAACAAATTTTAAAAAGAAATTGAGGGAACCTAGTGCAACTTAAGCCAGGGTGAGGCCTCACTTCATATGGATCCTACGCCACACTTCCTTGCCGATCCTACGCCCATCATGGATGGATCTTTAGGTTGCCACACCTCATTCTGGACAAACATGGCTCAGAGCAAGCTTTTATTAATATTTTATTTATTATTAGGGACGTTGTGGGATCGTTCCCAGTTAGGAACTGGGTTTGATCCCGCAACGTCAGGATTGCGACACCCGAATGTATTTCCTTAGTTACCATGGCGCCCCAAGACAAAAATTTTACATCACGTAACTAAAGATGACTAAAATTTGCTTAGATAGTGTTTCGCGGTGAACTTTTAATATATTTGCATTGTTGGAACATAATTTATTCTCCTTCAGTACTTACAAAGTACAATATAGGTATTGTATTTTTTAAAAATAATAAACGATATCTAAATTATTTTGCATGCATCATAATACTTCGTAAACATAGAGAGTGCTTTAGTCGTAAGTATTTGCTTATTATTTTAAAGCATAATTTACATACTGTTAAGTATTTGTTGTGATTAAAATCCTCTTGTAAGCTAAACTTTGGACTTTACTATAAAAACGTTTACACCCCTTGCTTTAGCTGCCATCGCTTTACGTCTGCAGCCTGCTAATGACGCTGACCATAGCGATTGAAAAACGAAATGGTAACCCAACACTTTGGACGTTATCAGATATGCAGCGAACGCATACAGAGCAGCACTTCCGTCCCACATGTTGATGCCCGCGGCATGCGACCCCGACTCTCATGGAATGAACGCAGGATGGCTAGAGAAGAGAAATCGAACCACCTTATAGGTTTATATTTATTGACTGGGGGGTAGTGTCCGGAGTTCCCGCGACTCGACTGGATCTCACTACAGCAAGTAGATGGGCTTTCACTTAATGCACGCCCTGAGAGAGCCTATATAAACACCAAGCATATTTCTCTGCCTCGGCTACCGGGCTCTGCTGCGTTCATGCCACGGCACGCAGGCAGGAACATATTTCCCGTCTTTCATTGAGACCTGCAAAATGAGAGTAATTTACCAATTACATTAGAGGATAGAGAAAGTTATCTGCGTAAAAGGTAAAACCGCTAAACCTAGTTCTATGCGGGCTGGAAAAGAAAAGTGGTAGAAGCACTTAGCTCTCGTAGTTATATTCGTAAAATTCTCCTTTAATGAGGATATTTCGTAAAAATATCATAAAAAAAATTTGAGAAAATTAGATTTTGCACCTTTTACGTTCTACAAACTTTTTCTTATCTCAAATAATTTTGGTCTTTCTCTAAACCCACCTCCCCGCCACCTCATCTTATTACAACCAAAATTAATTCATTTTACAGTTTGCAATAAAAAAGCAATAGTTCAAATTTGCGTTCAATATTTTAAAAATATAAGGGGCCGTCAAAAACTCGAGATTACATTTTTAAATATATTCTTCAATGGACGTTTAAAATAAAAATGTTATCGGTGATGAATGTTATAAAATTACTTTTTAAACCTACTTTGTGGCACACACAAAATTAGCTTATTTTTTAGTAACGCTAATTATAGAGAATATAAGATTTTTAATTTTATTCTCTCTCTAAGCCCTCCATTCATACTTGGCTGATTCGAGCTATCACAAACTCATCTTACTGCTTTCAAAAATAAGCTTTTACATATATAATAAGAACTAGGGGAAAAAAGAATGCAGTGAACACACGAAAAGAAAAAATTACGAATATTAAATTTTCGGGGACACACCAGTTTCACTCCTCACTGACGAAGGGCGAGAAGTCTCCTCGAAAATGTAATACTCATTGTAATTTTTTTCTTTTCCTAAGTTCACTGCACTCTTTCTTCCTCCTGTTCTTGTTTGTTATATACATCACAGCCGCGAATGTTTCGTTTTCTGTTTATATATATAAATTTGAATGGACCATATTCTTCAATGTAAAATTGGTGATGGATACTGGTGGGAATATTTCAAAAGTTGCATCTAAAATAGCTTGATTTCCTTAATTAAAATCTCTAAAACAATAAGTAAATAAACTTATTAAATATTTATCACTCCACAATAATTGGTTACAAAAATATTAACATTACGCATATGCAGAAAAGTATTCAAGAAACATTAGTTCCACAGAAACTGCGTAAACATAGATTTCTCATGTTGTATTAAAGTATAAAAATAATGGTAGATGAAGAATGTGCTTAATTTGATTGTACAAGCCTAAGGGGCAATGAGGACAGAAGTCAAGGCTAGCTTAAAGCCAAACTGGCTTTTTTGAAGTCAATCCAGTTCTAAAAAGACCGGAGAGACAGAGGATGTGGGGCCTCTCATTCATTTTTAATACATTCTTAAATATTTCAACATAAATTTATTAAACAAACCATTTCATACCAATTATATTTTACTTTATCAAATAGAAATTGTCGAGATCATAACGATACGTCATTTTGGTCTCCCTCTTTGCTGGATTCCAACAATGATCGAACTCTCAAACGTTTTGTCAGAAGTAGCTAAGGAAGTGAATTTGGTATCTTCATATCTTAAAATTTCGGAGGGTGAATACACACAGATGTAGTAATGAATGAATCGTTAGTTCTCATTGGAAAGATCGGTATGGAAACTTCATTACTCCTATTACTTTTTGGGAAGTCTGCTGTAAGTCCAATTCACAGAAATTGCATGACTTAAGCGAACTCCATTCTAATTAATTACTATATATTTTAATTGAAAATTCAATGTTTAATTCTCCCTAAAGGTCCTTTCGATTTTTAGATCACTAATCTTTCAAAATGAGAACAATCTCAAAATCAACAACTGGGCATTCCTTCCTTATTCACTAAAATAAATAAATATTAAAGAAGTTTCAACAGTTTTTTTGTCTTATATAATACTTTTAATTATATCAAATTTATTATTGTTATATTTACTGTTTCAGTTTAATTAGAAAAGTTTAATGACGTATCCGCTCAAGGGCTTGTCATTGTTGTTTACTTAAGATTTCCCTCCCTCAATATTTTTTGTTTTAATTAATCAGTGTGATCGGTAGAATTTCATGAGTTGGATTTTTCTTGCCCCAGGTACTTTTCTTGCACAAAAGATACTTCTTTATCAATATCGTCCACCACAGGTAAAGATGTTCGTATTTTGTTTGATATCACTTCCTTCTTTCTCGAGTTCGTTGAAACGTATGTTTTTCCTCTAATATGTACATAAATCACTTCTCTTTCACTATCAACACTTGACTTGACACTTTTCCATAAATAAACTAAGAAGTCGACAACTGTTGATAAATTCTGTCTGCCGTGTAAATCCTCGGTTTTCGTTTTTTTCCTCATCCCATTACATTTAATCATATCCCTCAATGGGTCCAAAATTCTTTTCACATTATCACGTGAATGAAAGTTTTTCAATGAATAAGTTATTCGGGCAGCACATTCACAAAAAGTCTGGAAGGAGATGTATTTTGGTAGGCTCCTTCTTCAAATCCGTTGCGTGTATAACTAATTCGTCTATTAATTTCAGTTCAGTTCTGGTCGGGGGGGATCCCAGTTGAATGCCAATGCGCTCTTCGGTGTGGTCCCCATAGCTCCAGGGGTCAGGCCCCGGCCATTTGTAAGTGTAGCTCCGATCGCTGACCGAAGATAAATCAGTGAGAGACCTCTACAGACTTTATTGAGTACTATCAGAGCCGGCGTTTTCATGGCCGCCAACCACCGCGCAACCCTTTATAACCAGCTATTACTCTTGTAATTGTCAGTACTTCATGGTATGACCACCCTCCATGGCAGGTTTCCTACTCTAACTCACATACTTTCTCAATGGAATAAGTGCAATTTGCTTAATTGCTGGCCTTCCGAGAGTTCTAACCCCTCTTGATTATAATTGAAGGAACGCAAGTAAATAAATGTAACCGGTTAGTTCTTGCTAACATTTTCCTTGCCAAGATAAGCAGGGGGAATGCCGACTTTCTGAAGAATAAGGACTCGAACTTCATGGGCTGATAAAACGTCTTAATTCGAAAGTTTGATCCTGCGGCAGACATTAACTATCCTACTCAAAACCAACCTCCATATGTAATTCTTATTTATTGTGTTTTCTTCTGAGAAACACGTATATTTATTTAATGTGGAATGACATATCATTTTTAAGATATCTCTAATGAATTAAGAGGAAATTGGAGTATTATATATTTTTCAATATTTTTACAAAAATGAAATCCTAAAGCTAATGAAAAAGAAGGATATTGGCGTCATCAAACATTGCATAGTTTCTTTATTGTCTAATGCTGAGTGCTTTTAATCTCAGCAAGACCTCAATCTTATTTACCTAGCTTTAGGTATTTAAACCATGAAGGCTACTCGTGCTATATTTCATTAGAAATACTGATAACTTGCAAGTAGGATGTTAAAAACACACACGCATTGCAAGTTATCAGTGTTACTTAATGAAGTACAGGACATAGCTATTAAATGTATAACGAAAAATTGTATATAATTGGGCAAAATCAGATCAGTAGTCTGGTAAAGTGGAGATAGTTGTCCAAAGTGGAGGATTACCTGAAATGTCATTTGCGAATAATAAATGTCTGTCACACAGGAGCTACGCAAACCAAGCGAATTTCTCAGTTCCCTAGTTAATGAATATTTGTATTGAAATCTTCCTTGTTATGTATACACTATTCCTAGTTTTTCAATTTTCTAATTACACAAAGAAACAAACAAAAGTTTAACATGCATTTATCTTTATTTAAATACTTAAAGAACGACGATATTAAAAGCTTAGGTACTATATTATACTAGCTATAAAACTATATTTGTATTAATTTTTTTCAATCAGCTTCTGGTTAATTGTGGTTTTCATTTCTTATTGGATTTTTTCAAACATGTGGTAATTGTTGTGTAATAGCTGCTCAAAAGAAAACCAAGTCTTTGGAACTGGACTCGGCAAGAAAATTTTTATATAAAAATTTCATATTTAAAGTTCTCACAAACTGATATCGGTTTTATTTATGCCTAGCTATTTTTTAATTATATTCTCCTTTAATTTTACCTTTTGTCAATTGTAGGGTTTCTTTATTTTTCATTGGCAATGGGGGGATTCAATATTGATTATAAAGATTTAAGATAAAATTTAAAATTAAAAGTAAATTTAGTCTAAGACAACAAGGCATCTGATTTGTAAGTAGTAGTTATTAATTAGGCTGATATTTATAATATCAGGTATTATCTCTGAAAAGGAGATAATAACAGTTGTAACAATTTTCTTAGTAGAAGCGTATATGTGTTATTTTAGTGATACACTCTATGAAAATAGCATAAGTCCCCTTCCAATTATCGTGGAGGACTTGTGGCGACTTATTCTGTAGGACATGGATTGGGCTTGAAATTGTTCTCCTATTATAAATAATTTATTTGGTTGTGGTTTTTTATCCCACGTAAATTTTAAACAATTAATGAGAGGGAATAGAATAAAAAATCTAACTGCCCCAGCCAGGAAACGAACCTGGATCTCC
>KZ809849.1:9006-21416 GCA_000696205.2 Oncopeltus fasciatus
CTGAAGAAGCCATCACATGATGTGCGAAAGCTCGGCAAATAAGAACAATTTGACTCGGTCCAACCCGGAAGATGAAATGGTAAATACATCTGACGACCGACGAAGCCTACGTGAACATAAAACTTGTTCTGTTAAAAAAAAAAGAAAAAAAACCTGATATGGTTTATTTCCTTCTTTGATTGATAATAATTTTCTCCAAACTATAACTACACCTTAATTTATTATTTAAATTGATTTACTATTGTGATAATAAATTCATTATTCCTTTGATATGAATATTTTTGTTGAATATTTCAGAGTAGTTTGTGAGCAGGTTAGTCACCATCCTCCAATCTCAGCATTCCATGCAGATTCAAAAAATTTCATATTCCATGGATCAATACATCCCAAGCTGAAATTCTGGGGAAAAAGTGTTGAAATACAACCAAAAGGAACCGTCACTGTTGAACTGCCAAAGTGAGTTTCTCGAAGATAAAAAAAAAAAGTTCTTAAGTCTAATAAAACTTATTATCAACTTAGAAAACCTTCTAGGCCTGATATTTTTTTAAAATAATATGATACTTCAAGGTTATATTTTTTTAATTTACATAATTATTTAACATAATAAGTATATTAAATAATATTCTTATAAGAAGTTTATTTTTAATTGATAGTATGGACATCAACAATAAATTGAGCCAATATAATATTTAGTTGTATTCTTAATTAAAATATAAGAGCTGTTTTTAGTGATTAATATAATGTTGAATTGTGATTTACATATTAGCTCAAAATCACTAAGGAGGTTAAATATTTAATGTATTAAAGTTAATTATCTTCTTATATGTCCTGAAACACGGTTACTCAAAGTATAGTGGTATTGCAAATATTTCTATTCAAATATCAGTAATTTAGTATGTATTAGAAAATTTTAATACTTCTATGTACAGTACTTTGTGGTTTCCTGCTGAATGGTTGAATGAAATAAATAATGTTATAATTATGGTCTTGTGTGAAAATGATCTTATATTACTTCCATGTTTTTAAATAAATACATTAGGAATTATTCGTTTTATAAAATTAGCCTAATTTTTATATGGTAATATTTTTTTTCCCCCTTGGATAGCTTGTAAGGAATATCATATATTATTTGTTTGCATAATGATATATCATTTATACATGCCCATAAAGACTTGGCACTATCTAAAACCAATATTAAACATATAGTTTAAACCAAGAGGGGAAAAATCATTCTTGTTGGCACAATTGGCTACCAAACTGCCAGAAAGAACAAAATGTTAAAAGCAGTTTAGTTGAAGCTTAGTTGTTATGTTTGAAGCTCTGAAAACAAAAAAAAAAAGGGCCACTACTCATTTATTTTCAGTTTAAAGAGACAACATTTCTCTTACCTTCAAGAGTTGAAAGTATTTATTTTTAAAGTTTTTTAAAAATATTTTATTATTTTATGCCGCAGAATGACAAAAAAATTAAATAACTGGTGTGCTTATAAATTATAGATTGCACTGTAAGTAGGTGTAGAAAGAAAAATATTTAGATGGTTATAGTTTTAATAAGTAGTTCACTTTAATTTAACAATAACAAAACTAGATAAAATAAAACAATTTCAAAATCTATTTAATTAGTTTTTTTAATTACATAAAAAAATTATAATTTGGAAATGAAAATATCAATGATATTAAATATTAAAATACACTCAAATCATAGGTAAAACTTAAAATGGAATGATTAGAATGTAAACATTTAATGTTATAGTTTCATTTTATCTTAGCAGGTCTATCTTACCTTCTCATACCTTATATTCTCTGTCTTCATTGGTTTCTGTACACCATCTCCCGTTGGCGAGCGCTTTCGGACATTGTCCATCTTCTGGCCGAATACATACGTTCACTGTCACGGTCCGTATTCAACTGTCGGCCAGAAGATAGACAATGTCCGAAAGCGCTCGCCAACGGGAGATGGTGTACAGAAACCAATGAAGACGGAGAATATAAGGTATGAGAGTTCTATATTCATTGGAGGTAGAAATAATAATAACCCTTTAGATTATTTACCTATCTTACCTTCTTGTACAGCTAATTTTCTATAATGATCAATGAGGATTTGGGATTCATTTTCAAATGTTATTTAGCAGATGAATGTGGAAACTTAGGTGCAGGTGGGCAATCATATTCAGAATAATTAATGAAATACTTAAATTGACTAAGTTAAGTCTGGAAGAGTTTATTTTGGCTGGTCAGTCTTACATTCTTTCTCCTCCGTCATAGGCCCCAATGGGGCAACTTTACTTCCTCCATAGCTATGATCTAAGAGAACAGAGATTTAGATAGAACAATGTGTGATCACACCCTTGGACTTACAGAAATTAAACCAACCCGGCCAATAGGTTCTTGTTATTGTTATTGGAGGTTTTGGAACCACCAACTAGAGGTCAGCAGGAGACTCCAGAGGGTAATTCTACTGGCTATTAATAAATTGAACAATGGTGAAGAATGACCCTGTGGCCTTAGAACAATGGCAATATAAATTGGATAAGAATTAGGGAACTTATACATTTTTTAGAAAAGGTAATGAAAATTTGTGGTGCCTTTAATTACCATATTTGCATTAATTTATAACAGGAAAAAGAGTAATATGCAATAAAATAAAAAGCTAAGAATCCAGCTTGGCAGAATAAATTTAATTACTCACTTATAACCTTTTGATCTGTCAAGTGAAGATAGGTTGACTACTATGAACTAAGAATCAAAATATAATACTGTCAAACTATATAACAATAGTTTGAAAATATATTACAGTTTGTTTCAATTATTATTATTATAATAAAACAAGAACAAACCAGATGAATGAATTTACCATAGATTTTTTTTTAAAGGTACATGCACAATATCATGTATAAAGTGTATAAAGTCATGGTTTTCTTAATTAATTGTGTACTTTGTGCTCTTAATTACTTGCTGTTTTCTGTGAAAATGAATATGTAAATTAATTAATATTCTAGCATTTCTTTCTAATGGAGAGTTGTTGTTTTTTTTGTTCTTTTGGCCTTAGAGATAATTAGTAGATTTTTTTGTTGGGGTTCAGTCAAGATTGATCTAAAAATGATATTTTAAATTAAATAAAAATACACACTTTTAAAAATTGTATTTTTGGGTCAACTTTGACCGAACCCTAACAAAAAACATCCACTAATCCAACATTTATTGTTTTAGAACAAACGTGTTCTCTGAATATTTAATATTTGATTATTCAATTTTTAATAATTGATTTTATTAAACATTTAATTTTTTTAAATTTCAAATAAAAATCAAACGAAAATCACATTAAAAAATGTATGGTCTTTAGACATTTATGTATTGGTCCTCTAGATATTTATTGTTTTGTTGAGATACTATTATTTGTTTTTTAGATGGGGAGAAGCTTATATTTGGTCAAATGTAAATTGCTGCGTCCATAATATTATTGTTGGAAAGCTCTGGATAGAACAATATGGAACTATGGAAATAGTCAATGTTGCTACAGGTTAGTTCAATATTGCATGATTAAAGCATTTATATGTTATCTGTAGTAATTAAGTTATCATTAGATGTCACTATTATAGATGTGAGCTTTCATCTAAATCGGGTTGAGGGAAGAAAAATCTGTCTTCTTCTTCTTCTTCTTTGTTACCATGTTTGTTATTGCATGTTTCCTATCAGAATTTTATTTATTGACACTCTAAATAGTGAGCTAATAGTTTGGCTAAACCACTGCCATAGAATTTTCATCCATGATGTCATCTTTCTCCAGGGTCCAAGACATCTTCATTTTGCACTCAGCAGATTCAGTTTATGACTGCTTAATATATTTTTCAACCTACCTCAATACAAACCTTTCTTTCTCAATATGGCATTTTATTTCGATTGTGTGATCCCTTTTATTATTTATAGTTTTCCTAAATAAGCAATCTTTTATTTTCTTTGCAAATGTACATTGATAAAAATAAGGGCTCCATCGTCCACTGGATCTTTTTTGATAATCATTTATGATCTTTTATTGGTAATAGCATTAGTTTTCACTTTCATCAGCTACTTTATTTTGAATAGCTCTACATATATTCCTTCCTTCTAGTAAATTTTACCTCTATATCTGGAATAATTAGTCATTCCTTAAATATTAGAATTTATATTAAATATTAGAAATATATACAGTTATAAATATATTTTCTGTGTATATTTCTGGACAAGTTTCTTTCATGAGTAAAATAAAATCATTTTAGTTTTAGCTCTGGATCCCTGATTTTTACTGGCTCCCCTAAACCTCATTTAGGTTAGAATCACCATAACAATCTTTTTCTCACAATAAAATTCATAAACAGCACTTTGTAGAAGAAAAACTGTATAAACTGTCATATTATTTTAGCAGAATCAAAGCAGAAAGAAAGAATTATTTTAGAGTAGGACAGGAAGAATATAGATTTTTTTTTTCTCAGCTGTTCATCCATACCAGTCTATAACTCTTCAAAAAGTAGTGTTTACCTGTGTCAGCTGTCAGGGATCACAAAGCCTCATCTAAGTATCATCAACATGCAGCTAGGCAAAATGCTTCACCCATTTTCTTTCCGTATCTCATTAATTGAGAAGATTATAATTATCTTCTAATCACAGAGAAGTGTTTCCAATGAAATCATGGTTGGGTCAGTACAGAAACCAATGAAGACGGAGAATATAAGGTATGAGAGTCCTGACTTATTCTTTGATGAGTAAGCTTGCCTGAATTCTGCTCTTTTTGAATCTATAGGTTTATCTTTTCCTTAGACTCCCAAACAGTTTTTTTGTTTCTTTAATTAATTTAAAAATATTCGAAGCTCTGCAACAAAGTCAAATATTTCATGACAAGAGAATACAGACAGTTAAATCATTCATTATAGTTTTCAGGAATAAACATGTCATATCATTATTTAACAACAACTACTTTGATAAATGACTCTTCAAGTTAAATTTAATATTTAGCTCAGCATTCTATATGTAATTTATGATAGGCAAGGAATTCTCTGTTCAAGTATGATGAACCATGATCCATATTTTAAATAATACATAAAATAAAAGCCTTATGAAGGAATAATTTAGAGATAAAACTAGGTACGCCATGACTAACACTTTTATAACACATACACAGATAACCCTACAGGAAGTTACGTTGCCTCCTAGATGTTTTATAATACAAAAATTTTTATATTAAAATAATGTATAATATACATAACATATTATGTACTTCAACATTCTCATCATAACTCGTATATTTATTTCAACCATTTCTGTGAGCTTCTTTTCTAAAGGTTATATTTTTTATATGTAGATTTTTACTAATTAAATTATTAGAAGACTATGACTGTACTCTAAGATGATTTTAGTTGGGGTTCGGTCGAGGTAGATCCAAAAAACACAAATAAAAAAATGTATTTTTTTAATGAAGGATTATCTGCCAACGTTTCGGCTTACATTGTAAGCCATCTTCAGGGCTGTAGAAATACAATGTCATGAGAATACAGTAATATTTGAAATTAGTATAATAGAGAATTATAATATAATGTGATATCAAGAGTATGAAAGTAGAAAGCTGTGTAAGACAATTAAAAGTTTATGAAAACAATATTGAAAAAGAACCAATTTGAAAAAAACATGCAAACAAACAACTAATTGACAAGAAAAAATTGAAATATCATTAAAGCAGTATTTTGCCACACCTACCTATCATGAAGATGAGAGAGGACGTCCTGTCCCTAAGTTCACATTTCCATGACTGAACATTATGAATTTGTTTTGAGTTATGAAGTAGAAAGGGGAGTGGGGGTAGCAGGTACAAGGCAGGCGGAAGGTGTAAATGGAAAGCGGCCTGTTACAAGAGAGGGCAATAAAAGGACAAAGGAAAAAAAGGGAAGGGTATTATTGGGAATAAGTGACTTTGGAACTGAGAAAAATGTTTTGACAGGTTTATTGAGACGGAGGGTTGTTGGTTTTTAAAATGTTAAAAATGTTAGAATAAGTTGAGGAAATTTGTTCTATGTCTGTTCTGTCGTTAACTGGATAGTGTTGTAAGTTGATGTGAACGGTTTCAGACAAAAGACGTTTGTGTTGGTAGGGTTCAGTGGAAAGAATGGTTAAGCTGTCGAAGTCAAATGTGTGTGCTTCATGAAAAACATGTTTGGTGAGGGCAGTTTTTATTAGTTTATTCTTGATGTCATTTTTATGGTTATTAATTCTGCGGGAAATCGGGTTTTTTGTTTGTCCAATGTAAGAGCCTTGGCAATGTGGTGTGGAACAGGGAATTTTATAGACGACATTAGTTCTGTTAGGAAGGGGGATGGGGTCTTTGAGGATGGTGTAAATAGATTTTAACTTGTTATTGGTGGAAAAAGAAAGCTTGAGGTTGGGAAAAGTTTTTTTGAGGGATTTCTTAATATTTTCAGACAGATTTGGAATATAAGGAAGAGAACGGAAAACAAGGTCGTTATTTTGGGGGAGGGGGATAGTTGGAGAAGAGGAAATGAAAAATTCTTTAAAAAGTTTTTTAATGGTGTGGGTAGGGAAACCATTGGACAGGAGGATGTCAGTAACACGTTTTATATTTTTTCTGTGGAAAGTCTTGTTAGAGAGTGTTAGTGCTCTGTAGATGAGGTTTTTGGCCACATTAATTTTTTGATGATAAGGGTGAGATGAGTTAAAATGGAGGAGACGACCTGAGTAAGTATGTTTAGTATACCAGTCAGTGGAGATGGAACCATTGGTGTTACGGATGATGAGGGTGTCAAGAAAAGGAAGTTGATAATCAGATTCCTTTTCTATGGTAAATTTCAGTCGAGGGTGGTATGAATTAAATGCAGTAAGGATTTGGGGGATTTTTTCGGGATTGAGGATGAGAAAAAGGTCGTCAACATATTTTTTAAGGAAGAAAATGTCATTGTGTAACGGGGGAAGGATAGAGTCGAGGAGGTCGTTAAGGGTGATGTTAGAAATATCGGGAGCAAGGTTATTTCCCATAGCCAGACCGTTAATCTGGTTGTAGTATTTACCTTGGTATAGGAGGTACCCGGAAGTACAACAAAGGGAAAGGGACTCTAGGTAAGCCGACCGGGATAGTGTAGTATGGTCACGGATGGTATTCCAATTTTTATCAATTATTTGGAGGGATTTGTCTATAGGAATGTTAGTGAAGAGGGATTCGGCGTCAAAGGAGCAAAGAATGTATCCTTTAGGTATAGTTAAGGAGTCTAGCTGTGTTTTCAGATCAAATGAGTTTTTAATATCGTAATGGTTTTGTCGGCTCAGAATTTGTAGGGATGGAAAGAGAAATTTGCTGAGCTTAGATGCGGGAGAGTTAATATTGGAGACAATGGGGCGAAGGGATTATCAGGTTTGTGTATTTTGGGAAGGCCGTAACATCTAGGTGCTAAAGAATTGTAAGCAATCAGGACTGAACCCCAACTAAAATCATCTTAGAATAATATCTACGGTCAACAAACTCTCTCTTTGAACTATGACTGTACATTCTCACAAAATGGAATTATTAGATGAGGGTATAGGTATTCTTCAAAATTTGATTTGAAATATTATTTAATGATTGTAATTTTTAATTAAATTTAGTTAATAGGCTAAAATTTTATTTAAAGACCTATTATATGTAATGAAAAATGTTAAATACTATAAGTTTCACCTTACTTGAACTGTTAATAGTAACTAATATTAAAAGTCTAGTATTTATCAACTCAGAAATTATTGGTCGGTTTTTTTGAAACAATATAGCTTTAGTTATTGTTAGTAATATAAATGTGAATAATCCAGAATTTTATTTAATGTGAATATTAAATTTCATTCATTTCATAGGGCATAAAGCTGTTCTAACATTCAAGCCTGCTGGATGGTTCAGTAAAGATCTACATCGAGTTGAAGGTTATATTATGGACAAAAAGTAAGAAACTTTATAAGAGAAGTGTTAACCTCTTATTAAAATTAATTTAGAAGTTGTATGACTATTATCTTTTTTTGTTTTTCAGTAAAAAGAAAAGCCACTTTTTATATGGAAAGTGGACTGAGTTTATAAGGTGCACTGATTACTTGTCTTATGAAGAATATTTGAAGGAAAATGCTCACAAATTCAGGTACTATTTCTTCATAAAGAAACATTTAAATTTGAGTTTAAATTAGGTGTGAATAATTCATTGATTAATATAATTTTTTTTTTAAAGAAATCTATTTTATAATACTGATCCATTATTAAGCAAGGCTTATAAATACTGAGGGCCCTGTTGAATATAAATTCTTTTTATTGTGGAATTGCAGTTAACTGACTTATTAGCCTTTTCATTGATAATTGATGTTAGTATTCATTCTAATATGAATAACCATTACCTATTAGTATATACCATAAAATTTCAGAGTTGAAATTATGGATGAGGTCAGGAAAACTTTGTTGCTAACATATTTTTAGAGTCTGGCCTTTTTGATTGTAATGTGATAAATAACTGCTTTAAATACCTGTTTAATCTCTATAAATCCTTTAACGTAAGTTTTATTTTGGCCAATTAGCTATCATGTAGAAAGCAAACTAGACAAAATGTAACTGGCATAGACATGTGCAGGTTTTTGTGTAGATAACTTTGAACTGTGTTTAAGCATGAAATATACCTGTATGGAAAATTATTTAAGAATTAACTATATAAAAAAAATTGTATCATATAATTTGTTTTAAGTATTTTAATCATTATCAATATACCTTAATCAATATCTTCATCAGTATTCTGTGTAAACTATTCTTTTCATTCCCTACAGACAGTGATACATTTATTCATTGATGACAATAGATCTTTTCTTTTTCTTCTTAAATTTACTTAGTATTAAAGTCTAGTGTCACAAATTTGAATTTTCAATTAATAGATTCATAGGTTTTAGAATCTCTATCTATATTGATTTCATAATTATATTAGTAGCATATACTAATATTTCATGAATACTTTGCAAATCATAACACTTTGACCAATTGGGATTAAATTTATATTATTTATTAAGACTTATGCATAGGTAGTTGGGTAGTAGAACTATAGTTTATAAGGTTCTAATAGAAAAAGGAGTCAGAAATGGTGGGTCTAAAAGTATGAAAATATGTTTGTTCTCAAAAAAGAGAAATTGAAAATATTCATATATATATATATCATAAATTGGTTTNACTCTTATCTCCCTCACATTTTATGGGCACTCCAGAAAGGATTCCAGGGGGAAATCTAGAGAGGACGCCCTCATTCTTCTTCTACATCTTCTGAGGAGGCAGAAAGAAGCTGAGGCGAAACGAAATTACGAAATTACTTTAACGAAAAGTATCACGTTATATAAAAAGGCCGTTAGACTAATTGTCTTTTACCTATTATATTTCTTCGAGATCTTCCCAACACCATACCACTCTTCCTTCAACTGTTCAATTAGAGTATGAACATAATTATTTTATTATTATTATTTTATTTATTATTATTTTATTATTAGTGTTTTATTTGATTTGCTGTTTTATTTAACCTGGGCATTTCTAGAATTTATGAAAGCTTTAAAATTATAATGATACTTTTGAAAAACATTGTTCTGTCCTCCACCCACGTATTAAGAAAGATAGGTTCCTACTTTATTGGAATGTGTAATCCTTCAGGGAAGGAGACATCAGAGGAAATGTATAGACTTTTTAAAATGCTTAAAAAGTGATTTTGTGAAGTTAACTCAACAACCTACAAGTGAGTCTTGACTCCAACGAAAATCCCCTTGTGTCCCTGTAGTCATTTTAAGGATTCACTTCCTGAAAAAATTACTGCCTCTCTAAAAAAACAATTTTTTACAACACCCTCAAAAAGAAATATTTTATGTTTCAAAGTATACATAATTAAAAATTTGTATTGAAAAAAATGTTATTAGTACCTCATTTTAGTGTTGTATATAAATAAAAATTAGTTCACTTGAGAACAGCTGTTTCTACAATCATGGTTATCAGCTTCCTAGTGTCTGGATTAATTTCTACAAGGAATAGTCTAGGGTTTGTTGAATGCCACACTACAGTTCTATATTTTTTAATATTCCATTAATTGGGGTATTTGGTTCAAAATTTTGCTAGAATTCATTTTTTTGGGCAACAAGTACATATAATTGAGATTTAACAAAACCTAAGAAAACAAGAAATGTAGTTTTTAACTCACTGCTTGAGGGAGATAATACCTCAGTTTGAAAGGTGTAATCATATCCCAGTTATAGTTTTTTTTTTTTAAATGTTGGCAACTTGTTTTCATTTCACTTAGATTTGTTGGATTTAACTTGTATGAGATTAGCAAACTTCCAAGGGCAAAGAATTTTAGTATTTCAGAAAATCAATTAAGCTATATTTTACTTCCTATTTTTATAATTTTTAACCTAGAAATCTAGCAAATTTTGTCCATTTACATTTAAATACTCTTGCATTATCCAATAAAAATGATTATACAAAAGGAGATTCAAAAGCAATACAGTTCATTTCAAAACTGAACAATCTTCTTAAATTTTAATTCAACAGTTGGCTAAAAATCATATGGAAATTAAGCACCACAGATCCTCTTATAAAAATTATTCCATCACGGATGGTCTATAAATCTCAAATTTCATCAAAATCTTTAACTGTTTCTGAGGAAAATTATGTAAGATATACAACAGAGATATACTGTGCATGATTAAAACTAAAACATCAAATTTCAAAAGATATTTTGATAAATATAGCATTTATTTTGAAAAAATAAACGGAAACCTATTTATCAATTTTTTAAAACTATTTGTAAATATGCCCTAGTCATGTAATTTTTTTATTAATTTATTTCATTCCTTTGATTTATTTTTTTTTTGCTTATTTTTTGTTGGCTTTTTTTTTTCCGTTATCTTTCTTTTTCTGTTTGCCCTTTTCCCAATGTGGAAAAGTGACCAGATGATTTGGTCTCGTATGACTAGGTCTTCTGATGGGAAGGGGCCTCCTTCAAACTCTGACAGCCCCATCCACACTCCTAAAAGGGTTCTTCAGAAGCTCAATAGCCTCAAGATGGGCCCATTCAAGTCTCAGAACTCAGTTGCTGAGGTGAGTCTTACACAAATTAATATTATATATTACAAATATAGATGATAAATCTAGAAAAAAGTTGGATATTTTTAACACAAATTAAGAGTAAAACAAATGCAAAAAATATTAAACTAATGAAAACTAAATTTCTTTATAAAATTGAATTGAAATTAAATTTATATAAGGAGAAAAACATTAATAAATAACCATTTCTTCCAGAGGCAACAGAAACAAACAAAAAATAAAGATTTGACAAAAATAAATATAATGTATAATTTCTATATTTATAATTTAATATATGATTACATTGATAAAATGATTATTAACCTTTTTATCAATGTAATCAACTTCAAAAAAAGGTCCAACTGGGTGTTGAAACTAAGACATCTGGTACTACATATAGGCCATACTGATAATTCTGGTAATATTTTATTCTTTCACTGATTTCTGACTTCCAAAACTGCTAATTAGTATGAAACTTCATTATGTTATATTTATTATGTTAAATCATTCAATACATCTGCATATTTTAAATAAATTATTGATCTAAATTATTTAAGCTCAATTTAGAAGATTATAAGAGAATAATGTTAGCACAAATTTTTACTGAACACTAATTTCAAATAAGGAAGAACCTTGATTAACCATGTCCTGAACAACTGAGCTTTCAGGTAACTGGGGTCTCAATTGAAAATAATGTGTCCCACTTTTTCGGGAGGAAGCTCTTAGAATATAATTCATTAGGGAAGAGACAAGATAAAAGTAAAACTAAAACTTTTTTAGACTAGAATCCAACGGGTGAATTGCTGGGATAAGGTGAAATACCTTCCTTTCTTGACTTGCTTCCAGTCTACCTTTCATGGAACATAGAGCATTCATATTCTAGAACTATCCCAATCCTCACAATCTCAGTTTCAATTTTCCATTCCTGTGTGAATGGCTTGTTAATTTCAGAACCAATGTAAGCTGCCTTGGCTATGGGAATATTGTGAATAAACTGTCACTAGTACCTGGGATTGATGAGTGAACTATACTGGATTAATTTAAAAAGAAATTGGTGTTTTAAAATTAGTTTCTTTAAGTGATTTTAGATTAAGAAGTAAAAATCATGAAATTTTTAAGCAGCACTGATTATCCTTGATCTAGCTGCTTTCAGGTGGTTTAAACAGAGGCAAGCTTAGGGTTTTCTTTACCTGGAGCTATGGTAAACAAATGAGCTCTTTAATTAAAAAAATTAATTAAAAAGAAACTTTCCCTTTTTTTTTTTTTTTTTTTTTTTTTTTTTTTTTTTTTTTTTTTTTTTTTTTTTTTTTTTTTTTTTTTTT
>KZ809849.1:39545-58588 GCA_000696205.2 Oncopeltus fasciatus
TATATAAACTTATATATATGAAAACTTTATATAATCTAAAACTGGTTATTAAGCATATGTTTAAATCAGTCTTTACATTTTTGGTGGTTAAACTTCCGAAAACTACTACTTTGCAATATAAAAATCTTATAATTTGCAAAATTCAAACCTTACCTGGAAGGACTGAACAATTCATACTCTACTGAAAAATCCAAGTAGTAAAGAAGTTAAAAATGTTTTTGAAAAGGCACTAGGGTGTCCTAATACGTACGAGGTGTACAACATATCTTTCAAAATGGTACAGAAAATTTTTTAAATAACATCTTGTTGTTTCATCATTATTTTTGCGATATCACAATAATATAATACTCTATTTCTCTATTAGGAACATGAAATTGTTAAGCCTGGTCACAACTGTGTATCGTGGCAACATTTACCAACTATTGAACTAAAAAAAAAGAATGGTCCACCATAATATTTGCAATACACAATAAACAAATAAAAAATAAAATTTAACAATTGGAGTACAAAATCTTATTTTCAAAAGTACAAAAAAAATTGTAAAAATCAAATTACAAGTTAATTAAAAGGGAGGTCTTGAAAGAGGAACTTTAAGTCGTCAGTCTTCTACTCTGCTGCCGATGTTGGAGGCCACTACGCCCGGGACCTGTTGTGTACGAGCCTTGAACCGAATCAGGTTTCTTTTTATGACTCGAAGACTTGAAGTTCTTCCCTTACTTGATTGTTCTTCACAAACCAAGTAGCTCCCAGAACCAGACGGAGGACACGGATCTCAAACTATCTGAGCTTTTCAAGGTTCGTCTTGTTTGTCCCAATCCAAACTGTCGATCCGTGTAAGCTATGAGCGGTATGAGTATTGTTTTGTATATTAGTATCCCAGTAGTATGTTTCAGTGCTGATTGTTTGTTTAGTAGTGAGTAGAGAAATGAGAGTCTAGCGCGTGCTACAGAAGTAGCTAATAGTTGGTTCTGTGGCGCATGCTTGTTGGTGTACAGGTAGCTGGTGTCTTGACATGTGTTAACGTCAAATCGTCGTAATGTTAAAACCATGGTCACTGTCTTATTAGGATTCAGACGAAGTGTGAACCGATCCCGCATTGGAGTTAGTCCTCTTTTAAGTTCGTTTCTGGCTTTTTCAATGTCTTTCTTCTGAGTCATCAAGAGAGTATCTAAGAATTGGGCTGTGAGTCTTTTCTCCATCTCGGGCAAATTGCTACAGAAAATAATAAACAGGAGAGGACAAAATAATGTAAATACATAAAGTTGCAGCTCCTTGAGGTATGCCTGTGCGAAAAGGTCTCCTTTGACTTAGACTGTTACCGGTTCGAACTTGGAAAGTTCTGTCCTTTAGAAATGACTTAAGGTGTACACCAGATATTCAAGTAGTCCAAGGTATTTCAACTTGAACAGGAGTGCATCGTGCCATACTTTTATAAAAGCAGAATTTACATCAAGAAAGATCACAGTGGTAATTCTTTTTTCTTTTTGGGCCTAAAGGCCCACTGCACTAAATGCAATCAGCCTAGAGCTGCTAAGGCAGGAGCACTCATTATAAGTTGACTGAGCTCCGAAGATTGAATCAATGATTGTCAGCAATGAGAGAAAAATATATGCAAAGTGCGAGGCATTGGAAATTATTGATAAACCTATATGTCTTTAACTTCGCCACCAGTGCCAATAAAAAAATAAATAATTACGTAGAAAAGAACGGACATTTATTAGTATCTATACAAAAATTTTAGTTTATCTCTTACCATCTTTGAGTTTTGTGTAGCTATAGAGAGCAAGAGAAAGCTATTGTGTAGTTAAACCTAGCAATCTAGCAACCTATACTTTACAACTTATAACTATACAGTTCATTAAAATTTAAACTTATCTTATCTTAAACTTATCTAAATCTATACAGTCCATTGATATTTTTTTTTAACTTTATGAAAGGTTAAAAAATTTTCTTCGCAGAAATTTACTCAGTGAAAGGAAATGTCACATCGGATTTTTGAAATTTCCTGAGAAATGTATCTGTTGTAAACAAATAACTCTTCGCATTTCTCATAGTACTAACTGGCAGACGGAGTAAATTAAAACAATGAAAACAGCGTGAAACCACTCGTCCGTGACGTCATTAACATATTCATCTCAGATTAGGAAGCAGGCAGTGAGAAAGGAGGCATTCGCACGGCAGGGCCTTTTCGAAAGAGATAGCAATAAGTGTTCCATGTTGGGCAAGCTGGCCCGGCTGGTTAATGGCTGATTGCTAGACGTAACTCCCCGCTCACACAGAGAGGTAGCTATTTTTCCAATCGGTAAAGCACTCTCTTGTCCCTGAGCAGTGTTTCAAACTATCCATAGAGGTAGGAAATATTGAGAGGAAATATTGATCTATTCCAATTTTTCTGGTATAATAGATGGACCGTAAAACCACTAAGAACATACATTTAAAACTCTAAGAACTTCAGTCTTTCAGTACTTATTTCAATAATTAAATAATTGTTTTTCCACTCAAAATTCGACATATTCGAGCCTAAAATTGGCTCATCCCAAAGTTAGTTGATCTTTATACACCTCTTGCTGCTGCACCAGACAACATTAATTTGTTTATATTTAAAGTAGACTCATGAATAGTCTGTGAAGAGGAAGAAATAAAAAATATATTTCAATCTCTCAATCTTTAAACATTTCACACAACTTGATGAATTATGCTCAGTTAGAAGTTGAAATATTGAACTAAAGGGATGATTCAACTCTTCAATGAGATTATAAATTGTATTTAAAATAAAAAAACTTATTAAGATACACAGCAAAAAAAAAAATGAATAGTGTTAAAATAAAACATGCATGAAAAGGGAAAAATTGAAAAAAATATATCATTGGAAGACTGAATCTTTTTATAAATATTTTATTTGGTTGTGGTTTTTTATCCCACGTAAATTTTAAACAATTAATGTGAGGGAATATAATAAGAAATCTATCTTTCCCAGCCAGGAATCGAACCTGGATCTCCTTCTATCCGGGCCGGCGTGTTAAGCCATTACACCACCAGGACAATCCAGGACAATGTCCTGGTGGTGTAATTCCTGGATTCATGGCTGGGACAGATAGATTTTTCTATTCTATTCCCTCTCATTAATTGTTTAGAATCTTTTTATTTTTTAAATCACTTTCAGTGACCAATTTGTATTACCTGATTAGGATTTATTGTTACCTAAGTTTTATTTATTACGAACTTCAACTAGTTTGGCAACATAAGACCTGTTGAGCCCTTAAATTTTTTTTAACGGTATTTTAAAATAGTAAATTGTAATGAAAATGTCTACTTTTTTCATAAAAATTGATTTATAGACAAAAGTTTTAGATAAATATGTATTTTTTACATATTTAATAGAGTTTTTACAGCCTTTGATAATTTTACTTTAGGTGATTTGTCACTTATACCTGATATAGATTCCTGCAGGAGAAGTCCACCCGGCAAGGATTCTGAACGGGTAGGAGGATGTCGGACCGAGAAGCCTTCACCTCGGGAAGACACACTCAGGTCTAGGTCACACTCCACACTGCTTCCTCGCGCACTCGCTGCACTCAGGAAAGCCGCCTCGAACACAGCTTTGAAGAGTTATCCCATCTCAACATCAACACATGCTACCTCCATGTTTTCGAATGAACAACATCATCAATTATTGGTTTTAATGTCACATTCTTTCCTTAATTTTTAACCTTCATCTTTACCGTCTAACTCACAGCCAGAATGACTTGTTGTATTAAAAAGCAATTAAAATAGAGGTATCGTTAAATAGTTTACTCTTCAACGCAAGAAGCTAAATTTGGCCTAAAGTTAGTGAATATCAATACTTAAACAAATGCAGCAGAAAATCTTTAATTAGATAAATATTACATAAGATATAGATAATTATAAAATCAACGCACTATACAGAATACTTGGAAAACTAAAGCGCTGACAATAATCTGCAATCTGGCTAAGAGCCATTTCAAAAAATATCTATAGTCTTATCTTCTTTCCGATTTTCGTATTACCATGACATCCTTCCACAATAGAGATATGGTTGCGAAATTGAGTAACAACTACTCATCTGTGCAGAATCCTAGTGCGCTTATATGTTTGTCACATTACATGTTACTTCTTTGCTATATTGCCCTACTACAATTCCAATATAATAAAGAAGTAGTAATATCACCTTGATTCATTAAATTCTTTAAATTTGTTTGATCTGTGAGTTTAGATTAGAAACTACATAGGAGTAGCAGTAATCGGAATTAATTAATTAATCAAACTTACGTACAATTTTTATAAAGAAAAAATTAAATAAAGTAAATGACGAGAGTCTAACAAATAGCTTGACAATGTCAGCTCCTTCGAGTGTAAGACGAAGTTCTTGTCTTTCTCCTAGGTTAGGCTCTCGCCAATGTAGAGGGAATTGAATGAGATACCTGGCGCGTCCTGGTAGCACAACTGGCAAGTGCACCGGCCCGGATAGCAGGAGATCCAGGTTCGATTCCTGGCTGGGACAGATAGATNTATATATATATATATATATATATATATATATATATATATATATATATATATATATATATATATATATATATATATATATATATATATATATATATATATATATATATATATATATATATATATATATATATATATATATATATATATATATATATATATATATATATATATATATATATATATATATATATATATATATATATATATATATATATATATATATATATATATATATATATATATATATATATATATATATATATATATATATATATATATATATATATATATATATATATATATATATATATATATATATATATATATATATATATATATATATATATATATATATATATATATATATATATATATATATATATATATATATATATATATATATATATATATATATATATATATATATATATATATATATATATATATATATATATATATATATATATATATATATATATATATATATATATATATATATATATATATATATATATATATATATATATATATATATATATATATATATATATATATATATATATATATATATATATATATATATATATATATATATATATATATATATATATATATATATATATATATATATATATATATATATATATATATATATATATATATATATATATATATATATATATATATATATATATATATATATATATATATATATATATATATATATATATATATATATATATATATATATATATATATATATATATATATATATATATATATATATATATATATATATATATATATATATATATATATATATATATATATATATATATATATATATATATATATATATATATATATATATATATATATATATATATATATATATATATATATATATATATATATATATATATATATATATATATATATATATATATATATATATATATATATATATATATATATATATATATATATATATATATATATATATATATATATATATATATATATATATATATATATATATATATATATATATATATATATATATATATATATATATATATATATATATATATATATATATATATATATATATATATATATATATATATATATATATATATATATATATATATATATATATATATATATATATATATATATATATATATATATATATATATATATATATATATATATATATATATATATATATATATATATATATATATATATATATATATATATATATATATATATATATATATATATATATATATATATATATATATATATATATATATATATATATATATATATATATATATATATATATATATATATATAAAATATATTATTTTTAACTTCTTGCCAACTTACATTAGTGAAGAGATGTTTTTGTGGGAAAGCATCTAAACGAATAACTTGATTTGCTTAAGAGTAATCAGTTAGAAGTGTTTTCTACTTCCTCTAACTCATTTGCTTAATTTGAATTTGTTATTTTAACTGCTCATTATTTACAGAAATCAAAACAATCCGTGACTTTTAATGTGGTTTTAGTCTTAGTATCTTCTGAGGGATTTTTTTCGGTGCATTACCGATTTGGATTATTGTGACATGGATATTTGAATATTCCCCCCCCCCCTAAAAGGTAATAAATTACTGTTCATTTAGAATACAAATAAATCATGCTTCGGATAAAGCAACATACTTTTGAGAAAAAAAATATCATATATTTGAATGATTCTCTTAGCTAAATACGTCGAAATATCTTGTAGACATTCTACAGTCACAATAGACCAGAAAAAAACAAAGCCTCATTAAATCTAACATAAACTTATACATAAAATTCTTTCAAGCGAATTTTAATTGTCATAGTAATTCCAAAAAGAGCTCAACAATTCCCATTTTGAAAATGAAAAAAAAATTGTTTTAAATATAAAAAATTTATAAAATAAGAAATGTTTTATCTAATCAAAGATACTGTAGCCAAGTAAATGTGGTACCTCTTGAATTAGTGCAATAATAGTTTGAGACATGAGTAAGAAAATGATACTTTTGAAGATTAGTAATAGTTATAAATCATATTCCTCTAGACGAATCAGTTAGTGTGAAATGTACTCCACAAAATATTTGTATTTAGGAGAGAGTTTGTTGTAGAATTCCTCAAATTTATCTGAGTGGAACCTGGAATTACAACTAATCTCTCTCGGCCAATGAAAGTTGGCTGACCTTCAAATCACATCGCCTTACACCTTGAATATCATCCAGTCTCAGTGGATTTACTTATACTACTTTTTTACTAACTTTTATTTTATATGCTCAGAAAATGTATTTCCCAATTTATGCTGTTAATGATTTATTGATATTTCTGGTGTTATTTTTAGAATTTTTGTATCCCTATTAAGAGTTAGACTTTTGCACAATGAGAAATGGATTTATGAGAAAATTAGTAAACAAAGCATTATTAAAACATTTCTTAAAGGATTTTATATTCTATTTAGTGTTTGTTTTGGTACCCAATTTCTTTAATTCAAGACTAAAATAATTAGTTTATTTGTAAAAATTTAATTATACAGCATTTTTTAATAACTTTTCGATAATTTTTTGATCTTATTTCATCGATGACTACAGTAAATTTCAAACGGTTGAAATATTTTTAGGTTATTGAGTTGAGTTTCAATGAAGATATTTTAAACTTAATAAATTTTACAAATTTAGATTTAATTTTATTTATCTAATTTTAGTAAATTGTTTTTGATACTGATAAAATTAATTGCTTTTAGCAATTAAAAAAGTAACATTTTTTGTTAATGATTAAAAAAAATGTATTTTATATTATNTATAAATTTATTGCAAAATAAATTACAATAATTTCTCTCTAAAGATCTTTATTTTAATTACAGATATTTCTACGATTCGGATTTTTTTTTTTCTGAAACTATTGATTTGTATCCTTCTTTTAGCTCAAGCATGAAAGTAGTAAAAGGCATTCTTCATGTTTAAACGTTTATTTTCCAAATTTAAAAAAATTGAATAAATTCTCATAGTTTATCAAGTTAAATCATACAGGCACCATTAGTTGATAAGTCCTGGCTTTTATATGGTTAAGAATAATTTCAAGTATGATCAAATTGGTATAGTATTATTCAAATTTCACTTTAGATGATGTATTCTTTACCGGAAACAGTAGTTTGTAATTCTTATCAACTACATAGAATTAGTGTTCCGAAGGGAAATCAGATTGGTACAATGATGAAACTTATGAACTTATGAAATTTAACAGAACATTACCAATCCTACATTGTCTAAGCTAAAAATATATATGTCGTATGTTATTTTCAAAATATTGAAACTAGATTTGGGGTAAAACATCTTAATCTTCTAAATAATGAGTTATAATAAATATAACAATTTAAATATTAAATAGCTTAAGCTTCTTCTTGCAGACCGTTGAAGATTTAGTTAATCCAGTCGAATCAGGGGAAGACCAAAATTTAAAATCGTAATATCTTCATTATTGTTAGCATTAAAAAAAGTAGAGAAAAATAAGTGTAAAATGTTAATATCTTTCATCTTAAGTGTCCTCTCAGACTTTAAATCAAATTACCTCACTAACTCTAACTTATTTCGATCTTTAATGATGTTCCATTAAAGGGAAATCTGCAAATACATTGCAGCTCATACATAATGAACCTTTATTTATTCTTAATTATGTATGCTAAAGCAGAAATAAAAAACAGATATATATGGATATTGTAAAATATATTTCCAACAGTTGCATTGCTATCAATGAGAAGATCGTGAATTTATTGAGAATTACCTGCTAAAGTGTTTTGCCGATTATTCTGTAATAAACGTTTTGAGAATTAGAATGTCTTGGGCAGAGGTCCCGTTTCTTCAAGGAAAAAATATCTCCATTGGATACCAATCGCATATAGAACCGTAGATTATATTCTTTCTGGTAGAACAGACAAGGTTAATTGCATCTTTTAAAATGAGCCAATAGTAATTGTACTTATACGTATAGGAACAAGCGGATTAAAAACCACAGCTCGTCTAAAGCAAGCAGAATAAGAAGTTATATATCTATAGGCCTTCGTAAATTTTAATGGGGTTGTTTGTAAAAAGAATTCACCTTCATTGAGCTTGGAGACATTACTTTTCTAAGGAACTGATATAGTTCATTGGATGCAATACCTTAAGCAAAACCTTCATTGATAATTCTGTCCTTGAGAGGTCCAGCCCATAACTCCCTGTTGTTCAGGGAAGATTTCCTCAAAACAGGAGTCCAGGTCTGGGACACGCCCTCTCCCAAATCTCGAGGCTTCCTGGCCTGCTGGTACTTCCCCCTGGGCCTCCGCCTGTTCCTGCAGCTCGGACCTCGGAGGGTGGGGTGCCCGTCAAGGCAAGACCGTCCGTTATATAAGCCCCGACTCCGCCCGCTACCAGCCCAGTGACTTCCCATTCGCCGTCATGTACAGGACTGTAAGTAACTCTCAAGTACTAAAAACACATATTCAAAATTTTATAAATCTACAAATTTTAATTGTTGGCAATTGTTTTAAATTTATTATTAGACACACATTTATAAATGTATCTCTTCCCTATATATCGTCCGTGCTAACAGCTTTAAGTCATAGTAACCAGTATGTATGAGGTCCACCAGGAAACTATCGCAAGGGCTTTTCAAGGTGAACAACATGACTACTCCTTATTCTAGTTGCATTAATTTTCTTATCTCATTTCAACAAGAAGAAAAGCATAAAGCGTCTGTTTTTCAAATCAATTCAAATTGATTAATATCATTTGAGTTTTTCTTGATCCAAGAGACAACAATGCTTAAAAAAGTTCCTTACTTAATAATCCATAATCCAAATAGTTTTAATGCACTCCTTGTAATTACACAATTGTGTTTGCATATTAAGACCAATTATTGAATAGTTGTTTTTGTTATAATCCTTTATATAAAATAAAAACAACCTTGTAATACTACGTCTCTCCATTTATATTTATGCAGTATTCTTGTTTATGGGACTTACCTTGGAACAGATCTATACATCTTACGTATCCAGTACTTAGAGTTTGCTCTGATTTTACTCTTTAATTAAACTAAAATTCTAGATTATACATAAGAATAGAGTAGAGAAAATACAGAGTGGATTTAGGGCAATTGACATTAGAAAGGTCTCTTTGCAAAATTGAGAGAAAATGACGGTGCCCGTAACCAACCCCCTTGGTTGATTGCGTCACTGTAGCAAAATTAAAATTGGATTGAATACCGCGGTTTTTTTTTCGCATTCGAATTTTGATTTTTGCATCGCACATGGTTATGATGTGCATAAAATTACTTGAAGTACATTTTCAATTTTCACCTCTTTTTCCTATAGTACTGCACACTGAATCATTAACGATTTTGTTTCGCAATTAAAATTCAAGTCACAAAATCCCACCATATGAGCAAGAAATAATATACTTACTATTTCGGAATATTGGGGTAGGAAACAATAAATAATTTTATGTTTAATGTTGTATATATACAACATGACAAAACACAAAAAGTGCAACTAATCAGAGGTTAATACTAAATTTATATTATTTTAGTAGACTGCATTCAACATAATTTAAAATTTAATTAATATTTTATGAGTATATATATTTGTGTATTGATGTTCAAGTCACAATAGTCTATTAATAATTATTTAAATTAACATTACTTAATATTATTAAGTTAAATCTGCTGTATTTTCAGTGGACAAAATTACAATTTTACTTATCGAACTTTTCGGATACATTCTTATTATTGATTTAAAAATAGCTATTGCCATTTCATAGTTGCGTTATCATATCTTCTCGCAGTTTAAGTTTATAACAATTACAATTATGATTTAAGAATTATCAGTTCTATATATTAAACAAATATTTTTCTGAGCAGANTCAACCAACATACATAGCCAGTTATTATTATTATATAAATATTGCGCAATAGAATTAGACAGGCGTTGCACCTATAATTTCTATTTAATCTTAGACATTTCGGATACATCTATAAAGCACTTGAAGTGGGTTACTTTATTTACTGTATGTTCCTAAAACACAGCAAGTAGAAATTTTTTTTTTTTTTTTTAACTCGAATATGAAGTTTATTGGTCCTTATGTGATTATAAATAAACTTATAAGTTGAAAAAGAGGATTTGTTTTCATTTAGCTAACGATCCGAAATAGAGTGCTGTGCTGTTTAATAACTGACAGTCGAGGCATTCATGGTTTACCGCGCCACCTGACACCATTCATTAGGAGATGGACACCGCCAGCCTTTAAATGAATCCTCACAGTGGTTGTGCGTGTCTTGTGGCAACACATGCTGAGGTAACAGTCCACTTCAGTAGAACACCGGCGTAATGAGAAAGAGGAGGGGATATTGTAAGTTCGTTAGGACTCTTATTTTTACACAGAAATTACCGAAGCAATGTACTTTCGAGAATATTCTGTAATGTATGAAAGGTGCGCGCCATTCGCTTTCACCTCCATTCTGTTAGTTGTTCAGCTATACGTATCCTGAGACTTCTAAGGGCGGTAATTGATTCATCGGGAACATCATTTTGTATATAAAACTTCGAAGAATGATGTCTGAAGAGAGCTGCAAATAATTTTCATGTCATTAAATTAAATATTAAAATTGATTTCCAATACTTCGTTTGAAATGGATATAAATGACCACAAGGATACACTTTAAAATTCTAAGTTTCATTTCAAATATCTTTCTTACTATGTCTCTTTTTGAAAAAAATATTTTATATAATTTTTGTAAAATAACATTTAACATCTACTTATTTATATACATTAAGATTTCCCTCTACCCTAAGACTAATTTCAACCATTAATGCACTCACCCAACAGTTTGCAACAATAAGCTTATTTGACGATTTTGGTTTCATTTTGATTAAAAGTCCCAAAAGCCAGAGCATACACACTGCATATATACTTACATACATTTAGCTTCTTTATTGTAAGATCGGTGAAGATCTGTGGAAATTTTACAAAGTTTTTACGAGAAAACTGCTAAAGTAATTAGAAAGGATTGCTCATCGTAAAGTGAACTATGAACGTACATTTAATTCTACAACTTATTCAATTTTTCTTCAGACAGTTTGGGCATTAAAAGTAAAAAAAAGTGGAAGTCAGGAACTATCTTAATATGGACGTATTTTTCAGTTATTTCAAAGCGCTGGGAAAAAAATAGAATCGAGCTTAAAAGAATAGGCACAATTTAGACATTAACAGGTTAATTAAAGTTCTATTGCAGTAACTATAGTTTAATTACGGGAAGATCATCGTTATCACGAAATTATATAAACATAGTTTGTTACTGAAGTTGCATGCAAATTGGAGACCTACTTTTACGTCTTATTCAGAGCACATTGTCCATTCAGACTATGCAATATGAAGTCGATATGGAGAAATTACGTCTCATGTGACACGCAAAACTTTCTCTTCCAAGGTTGCAGAACAAAACATATATAAATAAAATGTGTAGGAATTCATTCATATACAGGGTATATGTTCAAAATATATTATTTAAATTGGCAATCATATATTCTTTTTCCCAAGAAGAACTCAACGCAAGATATATTTTTAACATTACACTCATATACTTCTCTTCTAAAAAACAAACAAACATAGACTCATTACTGGAACCCCAAGATTTACTGCACATTTTTTCCCAAAATTGACCTAATGTGAGCAGAAATGATTTTTTTTTAATTCAGAAGAGTTCTAGATATCTAGTTCTTTCTCTCGCGTTTAAAATGTTATTTATTTTTTTTAAAAATTTCAAAATACATCTTAGTTTACTCAGAGAGCATGTTAAATATTTCATAAAAGTTCAGAATAAATCCTGTAAGTGACTGTTTGGTGTGTATGATCATACTTCAATTAGGGATTCCTCACAGAAATCAAGATATTGACCTCCTTACCATGACAGGACATTAAATAAATAAATCAGACCTACTTCAAGAGAGTAACCAATTATTCTTACCATATCCAAATTATATTAAAAACTTATTTGAATTTTATAGTACATTGAAAATTTTTAAAGAATAACACATTTTAAAATAATTTTAGAACCATATACTGTGTAATCTAATTAGATAGAAAAGACATAAACATGATAAGTTCTAGAAATTTTGGTAAAAGGATTGGATTTTAAGTGTATTGAATGGTTTGGCAGCGCCCATAATCCAAATTTTCTTTCATTTGTCTGAGGTCAGTCAAGAAGCCTGATGAAAACCTAAGTAGCAAAAGGAGTTTATATGCCTTTGAGTTAATAAAATATTATTCATAACAAGGATGATTATCCAAATAAAATGGAAATTGAAATAATTATTAATAAGTGGCTATTTAATGCCCGCACGTCCAACAGCACCCTCTAAGCTGAATGTGGATGACATAGGATCCTCAGATTGGATGACCAGACTAATGGAGACACAGCTTCCCGATCGAGTACCGGTACTGATAACGGGCGCACGCAGTGTGGGGCAGGTTGGCCAATGACACATTCCACTCTATGGGCAAGGTCACCACCGCCTGACCTCAAACCTTAGCACATTCTACTAACCGCTGTAATCACTACTCTTTACCTTCCTAGGCCAACGAAATTGTCTCTAGACTGAAAGCAATTGATATCTGACGTCATCAAATAGACACTATTCTATATCATGCGTTACTTGTTATAAAGCGTGTCTATTGCACAGAACAGCCAACAAAATTAGTATGAAGTAGCCAACAGAATTAGAGGAGTCGCAATCTGGCTCTAGAGTTATTGGTAAGCCACCTTTTATATCGTCAGCATCATCCACATGTCAGTTTTCTTCAACGTCATTATTTTTTATTATTTATTAATTTATTATCATTAATTTATTTAATTATGTCCACAAATTAAAATATGTCCATAAAAGCAACTAACCAAATTCATTAATGTTTAGAGCATGCTTCTTTGACACACTCAGTTATTGAGTCCTGTTTAGTCTCCCCTCTTTACACTTCGTCTTAAATGGAAGCATCATTCTTATTATTACTAAGAATTATCAATCTTATCCAATGGCATAAGTTCCTATGTTAACCTGTTGGCATCTTCATCATCTGTAAAAAAAATCTTTTGGACATGGCGGGTTTATCCGCCTGGATAAAGATTTTGCCATTAAGAAAAAATAAATTATTTACAACTAAGGTTTTTTATCCTTAATAATATATCATTAGTTGGACCCACGCATGAGGCTTGCTCTTAATTTTGGAGAGGAAATTAGATCGTATTAGGTATTGATAATAAAATTCCAAAAATCCATAAATGTTAGTTTAAGGAATATCTAAATGTATAATAAAATACACAAATGTTTTTATAAACATTTGAAACTTTGATTTTACGTCCATATTATTTTATTATTATTATATNATTTTATTATTATTATATTATTTTACAGGAAATGTTATTTTTGTTTGTTTTTTGATAATTATAAAATTTTGATGATACCTTTAAATTAATAAATATTTGTATTTGATGTTTGAGAGGTATTAATATTGGGGTACTGCATATTACTTCACTGTATCAATTGGATTAACTTCTATTTACATTTCTCATGCTAATTTCTCATTTTTTGTAGGAACTTTTCATTACATTTGATCTAATGTAATATATTAATGACCTATAGTTTACATGACGTATACTTACTTACTTACTGGAAGAATTTACTATTAAGTTTTGGGCAAATATAAAGAAAATTTCTTGAATTAAGTCAAATGAAAAGAGTTTAATAAGACCAAATAAAACTGCCTGTTTTTGTGTGTCTATCTGTCTAGTTCTCGAAAAACAAAAATACAAAAAAAATTAACTCCATTTAATTATGAAAAGATATCATTAACGATATTAATTATGTTTCAGGTTTGTTTTTTCTTGCTAGCAGCCTGCGCTGCGGCGCAAAATTACCAGAGTGACCCAAGGACAGCGGCCATTCTTAGTGAGTCCCGACATCTCTCAGGAGACGGGTCTTTCGGAGCAGCCTATACCCAGGAAGACGGCGTGGAGTTCAAGGAGGAGTCCCTGCCGGACGGCACCAGACGAGGTACCTACAGCTACGTTGACCCTACCGGGCAGAGGAAGACTGTCAGCTACACGGCTGGGAAACACGGCTTCCAGGCGACCGGTGACCACATCCCATCGGGTGGCGAGCAGCAGGCACCGGTGCCGTCCTACACCCCTCTGCCAGAGTACAACCCACCAGAGTACTACGACGAGTCCCCGGCTCGCCCCAGTTACCAGCCCCAGCCCCAGTACAGGGCACCTGCTCCCGTCAGACCCCAGCCCCAGTACAGAGCTCCCCAACCCCAGTACAACCCAGCTCCTCAACCCCAGTACAACCCAGCTCCCCAACCACAGTACAGGCCTCAGCCACAGTACAACCCTGCTCCTCAACCCCAGTACAACCCAGCTCCTCAGCCACAGTACAGGCCCACCCAGGCTCCAGCCTACTACAGCACCACACCCGCTCCACACAGGTTCTTCCCACCAGGCAAGCTCTCCCTCAACAGGCTACCTGATGGATACAGCTACACTTTCAACAAGGCCTAGTCATCTACTCTTTCGTCTTCCCCCGCTGTATATATTTCCCTGGCGTGAAATTATTATTTAAGTTTTTTTTATTTAGAACTTGTACGATTAAAAAAAATCCTTATTGCCATTCGCATAGTAAATTTTATTTTCTGTGAGATACATGTTCTTTATAGGAATGTGATAAATTTATTTATTTTTCATAATTTTATACAATAATCAGCAGTTTCGTCTAAGACTGGGAAATTCAATAATAAACGTAAAATTGTACTCAATATTTTGTTTTATTAAATCCTTATACATTACTTAAATAAATTTTATTTACAACAATTACAAAAAAGCTACTGATTTCTTGTAGTTAATTAGCAAATAGAAGGAGAAGCGTACTTACGGGAGAGAAACGTACTCTTGAGAAAGTGTGATCTTGAATTCTATAAACTTGAAAGTTAATCAAAATAAATAAAATGTTTATAATCTTTATTTTTCAAGATAACATCATTGCATAAATATTATTTATTTTGTGGTCTTTAATCCCACGTAAATTTAGATAATTTTTAGTGCAAGGGAACAGAATAAAAAATCTAACTTTTAGTTTAGTTTTACGTAATCAGGTTAAACTCTATCCGGGCCGGTGCATTTNATATAGTAAAACCTTTTATATGGTCTTCATTGTGTAATGTAAATGTAGTATGGTAGAAAATTTTGAATATGTATTTCATGAAAATCTTATTTTTTTTTTTTTTATAATTAGAATTTGATATATTTTCCGTTATTCTGCAATTTGAAGTATATAATTATTTTATCGATAAATTTAGTTTTTCTACAAGATTCTGCCATTAAATAATGCACAATTACAAAAGAAGTGATTCGCTCTAGAGAAGTTAAGGTGATTGTAATATCAGGAAACAGCAGATGATAATTTATTAAAATGACTCTCCAAGCGTGCTGTCTTTATTAGAAAACCGTGGAATACAGTGGAGGCGATCCATAGAATGCCTAGTGTGGTAATATACAACGTACTTATGTGTACATGTGTGTAGATGTGTTGACTGTAACCAGTTCAATGGTCACAGTCTCCAGCTTCTCAAAACGAAATATGAGACGTTCAAGTACAAAAAGAAGACTCAATTTCCTAACGAGATAGATATTGGTTTAGAATGAGGTACAATTACTGGGTCAGCGAAAGTAGCTTTCTCAACGTAGGGTTTGTCAAATATGCTTTAGTGATTTTGTTTTCTTTAATGATTAAAATAGTCTTTTGAAATTTTGCAGCAGTCAATTATTATTCAAAAATATTTGTTATGATTAGAAATAATGTTCCACAAAATTTGGCGTTACCTTAAATTACAGAGTTCATTGTAATATTAATTATCAGAGTCAATAAGTATGACTACTTTTAAAACGGCAGATAAAGTTATCAGATTTACTTATTTAAATCGTACAGGGAGCTAGAAAAAAAAATCTTACTACCTCAAACGGGAATCGAACCCATTCGATAATCTTGATTATCATATTTACGTTTTATAAAGCCGCAGAATTGACAGAATAGAATAGGGTAGAATAGTTCAGTAATATTCAAGTTATAGTGGCTTAATAAAAGAAACAAAATTTGTTTTAAAAAACAAATTTTTAGACAACCTTAGCTGTTCAGGTTGTTTAAAAATTTTCTATTTCCATTGTTGACGTCGTAATCGGAAGGATAATAATAAAGAAAGAATAACTGAATAAAAATGATATAATAAAATAATCCTCTTTAATAAATAAAATAAAATAGTCTCTCTGATAAAACTGAAAATAAAAATTATTCTAATAGGTGACGTCACGTACTGCCAGTCTCCCTCGGTGGCCGTACCTTCCTGCACCTCGTTGGCGACAGATAAGTAGACACCGGCTCCGCCTCTTTGGGCGACTGATAGCAAACGGAGAGGTTACAAGTAGGTTATCCCTTCACCGAGTTTTATCCCGTGTCTCTCCTACCTGGTGAATCTCCCGATCGTAGGGTGACCGTGCCGACCGCAGGGGAGTGGTTTGCAGCGTAGGGAGAGGGTTTCCTCGAAGGTTCAACGGTGGTAATTCGCCCAGATGATGACTGACCGGAGGCGGGTCCCAGATTTATGGCTGCCGATCAAGCGCACACTAACTAACTAACTGCTTATCGATAATTAGCTCCGCTCCAGAGAGGTAATGAGTTTAACCACTACACCATCAATTCAATTTATTACGCATAAATACGAGAGATTTAATTTTTGAGTGGCTCCTATTTCTTTTTAGCTTCTCCCCTATGCTAGATCGATTAAAAGTTGAAGACATTTTTCGATTATTGCGTTATAGTACCCATCAGAATAGATTTATTTTCTTACGGGAAATTTGAAAAAAAATTTTTTTCTTAATTGTACTAATGCTGAATAATTACAGGTATTGCAAGAAATACTCTTGTATTACGGGATAGCCTTACTTACCTAATTTTGTTATATGTTCAATGGAGAGTTTTTTAACCGTAGACATTAGTAGATGTTGGTTTTTTTGGGGGGAGGGGGAGGGTTTGGTCAGGGTAGATCCAAAAAATACAATTTAAAAAAATTTGTATTTCTTAAATTATCTGCCAAGGTTTTGGCTTACATTTTAAACCATCTTCAGGGCTGTCATGAAGGCGAGAGGGGACGACGAGTCACCAGGATCCCATATTTATAACTGAATATCCCAGTCATGATTATGAGATTTTATCATTAATAATCCACCTAATGTGAAAACAACAATCCTTGAGAAATAAACTGATGGACCTTTTAGTTTTTGGAAGATATGCCGAAGTGATTGAGTTGAATCTCCTTTTCCGTGTCCGTACCATAGGTCTTAGTATAGATGAACAATTATCGTACAGTACAAAAAGAACAAGTTAAAGTAGCGTAACAATCAAACTCCACAACATAAACTATGAAGACAGATATAAACGAAACTTGCATTGGCTAAATCACTTATTGGCACTATACCTGGATCTGTTCTCAGTTCGTATCTCCTCCTTACTTAGTGAAAATGTCACCGAAAGTTTTTGAACTTATATATAGTAGTAGTAGTAGATCATAATGGAGGGCAATCAATATATAGGTTATTACGCCCTATAAATACTCTTTAATATATTTACTATAAATTAGTTAATATAAGACAGGAATCAGGATTATTTCGACCACTATAACAACCTAAGTATATGGAATATATTGGGATTATTACGTACTAGAGAGGGATTTGTAGGGGTGAGAGACCTGTTGGCAGAGATGTAGCGGAAAACCTCCCCCGAAACTTCACGGGCCCTAGCCCTTGGCCCGAAGGGTCTGTTGTCCTTTCAGACAGGACCTCGAGAATCTTCAGGCTTGATAAAGAGGAGTCGGCAAACATTGCCAGGATTCAGAGATCCTGCATAGCGCAAGGACACATCTCAGATGCCATTGCGACTGGAGCTTCGCCTGTCACACCATATTTCATACAAATATTATCAAACATAAATGTTATTATTTACATCCGGTGTCTATTATGCTATTTTATGCAATTTATTTGGGAATATAAATAATAAAAACACAACAATGTATAATTATCTCCGTATTCCCTACGGAATAATTTTCTCTAAAATTCCCTAATTTTATAAGTAGTTTAAGTATAAATTTATGAATAAACCATCACTGGTCGAAACTATTTTGGCTTCAAGGAGATATCATGTAATTCAACTATATATTACGTCATATGTGAAATATTAAAAACAACTGTATGATGTTACGGAACAACTATAAAAAATCAATGAAAAAATTATTAAAAACAAAAACCAATACAACCTAAAATAAATTAATAAAGAAATTTATCTTTAAAAAACAATAGAAGCATTATTTATCCTATATTTAATATATAT
>KZ809850.1:46872-68135 GCA_000696205.2 Oncopeltus fasciatus
CTGAATGGGCAGGAGAATGGAAGCAATTATCAGAGCTAGAGGTGGGAATACCAAAATATTGATCGTTTTCCTCGAATTCTTCCTTTTTATTCAGTTTTGTTATTTCATTTCATTTCAAAGATTTACTTTTTCATTTTGAGACTGTAGGACATTTTTATTTTTTTATTTGTTTTCCTGTTAAAAATTTCTAGAAAATAAATTTTTATTTTTTATTACCCTTATAATAAAGTGTGACTTCCAAAGAAAAAATAATATTTTCAAAAATACCCTATACAGTTCAGTAATTTCAAAATATTGAAGTGATCCTTTAATTTTGTCCGGCAGTGTATTATCCGTCTTCATTGTTTTCTGCCAACCATGTCTGAGCAGTTGATTACAGACAGTGATAGTGAACACATGTATTCGGCCAAGAAGATGGACAATGTCCGAATACGCTCGCCAACAGAAGATGGTTTGCAGAAACCAATGAAGACGTATAATAGAAGGTATGATAGTTCTATATATATATATATATATATATATATATATATATATACTAAATCGTCCAAACTTTTTCTTTAATAGCTTCTTCTTTATGGCTCTTTATAAATGTACTACTTAACATAAATACCATAAATCTTAGAAAATTTCATTTTTATACGTTTCATGATAATACGTTTTTGTTTTCCCCTGAACACTTTTTAACTCATCCGATTTCAGCCTTAAATGAATTCATTCAATAATTTGCAATAAAAACAGTTTTATGTCAAATTTCATTAATTTTATTTCTACATTTTAAAAGCAACGCGAGTCAACAATCAATCCATAAATTAAATTAACAAATATTTCCATGAAAATAAATTTTACGTAAAGGAGTTATAGTGCGTCAGTTTTAGAACACTAGACGTTTTATTCATACATTTTTTTCGAACTGATATATTTTTCAAAGCCATTGTCTAAACCACATTTCTCCCTCGAGGAACTTTATATGGTAACTTTATTTTAAATTTAATTAAATGCAGAGACTCACCCGCAACCCCCCTCCCCCGAAACACACAAACATAAACACACACACACACACACACACACACACACACACACACACACACACACACACACACACACACACACACACACACACACACACACATATATATATATATATATATATATATATATATATATACAATTTAAAGGCAAATTAGGAAGCTGATAGCAATTCATTAAAATTTGACTATTCACTTTTCTTCTTTGATGTGTCTTATTTCTTCCCAGAAATGTTTCATTTTATACACTTGATTTGTAGGAATTTACATTTAATGTGAAATAAATGATTCGGTGAACTCAGAGTCCAGTTTAGTTTTAATTTTAATGACAAGATGGGAAAATTCCTACAAATTAAAGTTTTAACGCTGGTTAAATTAGTCAGACTTTCGGCCAGGATCAGAAAAATAAAATACTCCAAAATTATTGGGTAATTATTTTATTATTGCAGTCACAACTCAGACTGCAGAACTGAACTGAACTATTTATTTAAGGTTTTTAATATAAAATGAATAATACGATCAACTCTTACTCTAGTTTAATTTTAAATTTAATGACAAGATAGGAACATTCCTATAAATCCTTGAAATAAACTCCTTGTAGAAAACTGAAAAATCGAAACATGTTGAGGATCTAGTTTAAATGTCAAGAATGAAAAGTGATTGTAGAAGTTTTAATTAATTCCCACCATCTTAATGATTTGACTACAAATATTATATATAAGATACATAAGAACAATGGTATTAGTTAGACTAAGAATAGGACACACAAAACTTACTACTGGCTATATAATGGCAAAGGATAACCCACCCTTTTGTGAGGTCTGTGGACAACTTCTTACCATCAAACATATATTTACAGAGTGCCTAAAATATACAGAAACAAGGAAAAACTATAACTTAAATGGGACTCTAGACGAAATTCTATTGGATGACTATAAAGTCATTAATCTCTGTAATGAACTTTCTGAAAGAGAGCAGACTATTAAATCTTATCTAGTTGCATTTTCAGTATGCTTCTTTTCCATTCTCTCTCAATTTTTTCTCTTTCCTATAAAATTCATAGTTTTCTAATACTAATAAATTACTATCTACATCCACATAATAACTATTCGCAATAACAATTCATTATACCTCACCATGAATAAGAAATTCTTCTTCTTAAAAATCTCTTCCCACTACTAATAATATCTCTCAGGCCTTAATAACCAAAGGTTGACACGCCATTAAAAACAAAAACAAAAAAACAACAACAAAAGTACATGAAAATGAAATGTGTATAAATATACACACACGAGCGCAGACACATTCACTATATACTCCATACAAATGTAGGTTAGTACTCATATGTACTTATAATATAGATCTGAAATTTATGTACAGCAAGCGGACCCGGCAAGTTTCATTTTGCCAAATTTTTTTTTTAGGGCATTGCTGGCCCAAAATTTACGGCCTTCAAATAAAAATTCATGGAATACCTTATCATAAAGTTTTTTTTACAGAATAATTCACATAAGGTGTAGATATGGGCTGAATCAAAAAAGAAACACATGTATTTAAGGCAAATTGGAAATTATATTTATTTATTACTTCATCTTAACGCCCCTCCGCTTTCAGACCAAAAATCAGACTTCACAGTGTCACCCTCCTGAATATTCTGAGGATTCCCAGAAAGTTTTATCAAAATCGGCCTAGCCGTTTTAAATTCCATACGTTACATACATACACACATCCTATTTAATATATATATAGATTATGTATTTGCTTAGCTATTTATTGAACTATACTAAGTTGTAAGGATAAGTCTGAAGTCATGGCTAGCCTGAAGTCCCATGTGTCAGAGAAAAAACTTATACTATAACTAAANTATTATTATAATGAACTATATAGTAAATTTATCAACGTTTATACTATTATAAACATTGAAAATTTAGGCTAGCATTAACCTCTATTGTGAAATAAGCAGTGGTGCCAATAGAGAGAACTGCATTTTTTGTAGGGAAATCTCTTATAAATCTAACCAGCATAACCTCTAAAGCTGTGAAATTCTAACGAAATTACAATAACATGGAAGTGCATGAATTTGTGCTAAAAAATTGAATTTTGAAAATGGGAAAAGAAACATGTGATAATTCTCGCAGCTTATGGAGGCTTTGTCCCGAATGGGGAGTTATTATTTTTTACATTTTGAGGGAAAGTAATGTTTTCATATCCCTACCTGTTGACGCGGACTTTAATTAATCCTGTCTTTGTTGATAATTCCCTGAATATATTTAAAACCACGAGGGTCGTGGTGTACATTTTTTTCGCAGTACTTTAATCTTTCAGGATTGAATTTATTATTTTTAATTTGTTGTTGTTACTTCCGTGTGTCCATGAGAGGCTTAAGTTCATGTGACGTACGATTGCCTAGAGATAAAAAGTTTTAAGCATGGAAGTACAAATTCTTCATGATCGTCATTTGTTTAAATGTAGTATCTTTATGCTTTACATACATTTGAGTTGCATTAAAAATAAGTTATTTATGAAGTTACAGTAAAATGTGCTTTTATTTAATAAATTTGTCTATGTATAATATATATTCCTTTTATGCTTAATATTACTGAAATGAATCGTTTGTTTGACCTGTCACTATATTGTTGTTGTCATTTAGTTCATGTAGATTTATTTTCGTAATATAATATTGTATTATTCATTTCTTATTACCATATTATATTATTTATATGAACTCAATGAGCTCGTTCTAAACATTGTGGTCATGGGCTATTTGAGTGCGGCTTAAACAACTGTCAAATGTAGATGTTTTGACGGATTAAAGTTATTTTTTGTTGTTAAAATGCAGTAGTTTTTGAAGATCGTGAGTAACCTCTTTTTAATATAGATAAATATTTTGGAAATTACTCATCACACTAATGTTACTATAGAATTTAAATTCTTATAAATATCTCATACCTTCTATTCTCCGTCTTCATTGGTTTCTGCAAACCATCTCCCGTTGGCGAGCTGAATACAGACCGTGACAGTGAACGTATGTATTCGGCCAGAAGATGGACAACGTCCGAAAGCGCTCGCTAACGGGAGATTGTTTGCAGAAACCAATGAAGACGGAGAATAGAAGGTATGAGAGTTCTATATTCATTGGTGGTAGAAATAATAATAACCCTTTAGATTATTTATCTTATAAATATGTTAAATTATAAATACACATTGTAATAGTTATAATGTGGACTAGGGAGTGTCCTTTGTATTATAACCCTGAAGAATTACTTTTTGTAAACTTGATCGTTGTGAAATTAAATCATCTGTAAAATGAAAGGAATTCACAGATTCTTCTTCGGGCTTGAACGTGTCGAAAATGTGTTTTTATTTTACCTTTCGCACGTATTGTGAGAGTTTCTTCAGGACTGAATGACTCATTCTCCATTCGGTACTGAAGAAGTCATTACTGAATGCACGAAAGCTGGGAAAAAAGTAATGTTTTGTCACTGTGGAGCACTGAAGTAGAATCTATGAATAGTTATGGAGACCGTGGAAGCCTACGCTAACATGAAAGGATTTCATTCAATTTTATTTAAGCAAACAAAGAAGTTTGGTGAAGACTTATGTGTTTAACCTATCTGGGGAACGTTGTTGGATTGTGTGCCATTCTTTTCATGATTCATTGCTGTAGTGGGAATGGTGTAGGAGTTATGACGTCACATTTTCAATTTGCGTCTTTATGAGTCCCTGGAAGTAGCGCTGGCAAAGGAATGGTAGAGGTAGAAATCCCTTGTGCCAGCAACACCTAGCTCTTGGTGTTTCGCCTTGAAGCCTACGGTATCTTCTGTCTTCCGCTGCATTTGCCAGAAGCTTGCTCCACTGATATAGGACAATAGACCTAAATCTGTTGGTGAATGAGGATCCCCTCAAAGACCTTTAATACTCTATAGAGCCACATGAAGGGTCTGAAATTCGACACCTGATCATTAGGCATTCTTGGCTCGTGGAGGCTCACCTCTAAAGCGTTTGTCCTGGAGAGTCAGGAAAATCTAACAGAAATTCCTTTCCTTTCTCAGTCAATTTATTTAAAAACATTTGTTTAAAAACGAATGTATGTTATGTATTATATTTTGTCCCTTCTAACTAATTTGTTTAACATATTATTCTATATGTAATACAATGGCTTTTTATTGTCTAAAGAACTCGTCTGTGAGATTATTGGTCAAATCTTACGCATCAAATCAAATCAAATCTTTCTTACATACGCCATTTTGCGCTTCTTAAAGGAATAAAGAGTCTTTTAAGAATAAAGTTTGTTTCATTATTATTAATAATAATATTTTTTATTAACTGAAACTCAGCAAAGATTTGATTATTGGCATAAAATATATTTGTTTTAATGGAAGTTTTATTTAAAATGGTCAACTAAAATGCTGAAGGAATTCGCTTACTTTTCGCAGCTCTTGCTTGACAAACTTTTTTTCTTTAATTCTTTTCGCTTCAAGTAATATTATCTACCCGCTCAACAAATATTTTTAAGAGAATCCCTTCCTTTTGAATGCAATAAAAAATTAATGATATTTGCAGGTCCTTTCCTAAATTAAAAATACGATAATAACCAAAGAAGTTCTCTAGACAACAAATTTTCTTCTAATTTACTATATCTTTCTTATTGACATCAACATTCATTAAAAAAAGAAAAAAAAAAAGTTTGTAGGCTCACCACCAGCCTGACGAGTAGCTCGAAGGTGAACCAGGCGTTGCAGACGAGCTCCACGTAGAAGAAGGATATGTGGGGGTCTGTGCGGTTCTTCTGCACCACGAAGACGGTGTCGTTGGCGCCCTGGCGAGTCACGTTTACGACGGATGTGACCCGCAGATCGGGGTGTGTCTTGAGGGCGAACGTCAGAACGCTCACGAATATGAAGAAGACGGACATAACTCCGACCACCTGCAACAGTTAAAAACAGTCCTCGGATTATTGACGTCATAATTATGCCTTCTGCTTTGTAAGAAAATGCGCCAATCTGTAGTATTTCTCTTTCCTCAGGCCTAAATATCTTTCCGTAAGTTACATGAAATCGAATGTATACACAAGCGATAATATTCGTTTGAGTCTTACTGTTACTTATGAGATCCTTTTAATGACATATTGGGATTGATTTTTGTTAAACCTCAAGAAATGCATCTAAATGTCTTATATTTTTTAAATAAATCTAATTATACAGACAAATTTATGAATAAACACATATAATTTATAGTTACTTATGAGACTTAGAGAATACTAGATAGATAGATTGTGTGAGACAGTGTGGGTAAGTGAGAAACGGAGGAATGGGCTGAGGAATGGGGAAGTAGGAGCGGTGAGAGGAGAGGGAGGGAGGGAGGGGATAGATGTGAGGGATGGAGGGAGATAGGGGAGAAGGAGAGAGTAGGGTGAAAGAATGGTGAGAAGGAGAGAGGAAAGTGAGAGAGAAGAAAGAGGAAGGAGGGTATACGCAGAAATGGAGGGAAAGAGAGAGAGAGAGAGAGAGAGAGAGAGAGAGAGAGAGAGAGAGAGAGAGAGTTGTACTTAGCTGGCTACAGGACCCACAGATCGTATTTGTTTCTCCTGCATTTTGAGGCCTCATAAGGTTACAACTTCCAGGACGGCCCTTCAAACCTCCGTGGAGGAGACAGGATGGACGGTCAGGTCTTTGTGGTTGTGTATCAAAATTGAAATTAAAGTAAGAAATTTGAAGAATCGCTGGTATAGTGGTAGCTCCAAAGTACAGCGGGGGTAAAGGACAAAGATAGAGTGAGAGAGAGAGTGTGAGGGAGAAAGAGTAAGATATTGTTAGGCAAGAAGAGAAGAATATATTAATAACTTTAAAACTACATAATTTTTTTATAGATGAACCAAAGAAAATTTTGAAGTTTCTGTGACTGTAGAACAGAAAATTTTTTTTTCACATGTATATTTTTTAATATCTGAGGTATCAATTATCAAAGTTGAAAATAACTTATCAAAGTTATTGATAGAAACTTAGCCAATTGAAGAAAGTTGAATGAGCTAACTTCCACTCGTTCTGGCGTGAGGAAGCTTTTATCGGTCTCCACATTTTCGGAAATTGTTTAAGGGAATGAAAAGACAAAGCATATGTTTGAAATCATTTATGAATGTAGGGTTGAGATACGAAGGAGATCCCCACTACAGAACCATTCAGCTTCCTATGCTAGCCAATGGTAACTCTGCAGGCCATCTACAAAGTTGAAGGTAGCTTAAAGGTTAATATTGTTTTCACTGTGGAATATTTTTCTGAAAACTTATGAGAACAGAGGTGAACGAGTATACCAGAATGGCCGTGTCATCCAGAGACAGTGCCGAGGAAGATTGGCTTGCCGAATACTGCTAGATACTTCAACAAGTAGGAATTGGAAGCGTGTCCGGCGAAGTATCAAGGATTCATTATTAAAGCAACATATCTATTCATTACAATATGTCGGAATCAGCAACATTCAAAAATCAATAAAAAAATCAGAATGATCTATTAACTTTAATAACGAAGTGATATGTTCAAAATCTTTTACATAAAACATATTTGAACGTGAAATGTTGATTTAATATCACAAAATTATGTTTTTTATGTTTTGATATAAATTTTCTTCCTATAATACATACATGAAAAGGAATGAGTGATTTTTATCAATACCTTGTATGTAATTATTCAATAACAAGATGTGCCTCAGATAATTGGACAAGACTATATTTGGCCTTAGCATGGCAGATCACTGCCGAAAGTGCTAGCCATTTGGACGCGGATGACAGTCAATAACGATTTTATTTAAGTATGTTGAAAAAAAATAGCCCAAAATATTAGAGGTATATTGATGCCAATTTAGAAATCAGTAAATTAAAAAAAAATGAGTAAAACATCTCACAAAAAAAATTTGTTAACAGGCCTATATATTAAGAAATATTTTGGAGCGATGAATCTATTTTTGCTCATTTATCCATGAGCGCGGAAGAGTTTTTACAACCAGAATACTCTTTTTGTATAAACAGAGTTGTAGCCTGAATTTAAGTGGCTTAGCATAATCAAAACATTCTATCGAATATAATTAATTACACAATATTACCAAGAAAAATAAATACTTATTTGAAAGTCAGGAGCCAAAAAAGTTTTTTCATATTACTAAATGAAATGTAATTTCAGCTGAGCAATAAATTACTGACATGTTCTATTCAACATTCAATGAAAATCGCATGAGGAGAGAAGGTGACCAATGACACCACTCTCTCATGTGTTTATCAAATATATGTACTTTAAGGCCTATTTTTATTTAATTAATTTTAGCGTTTTTTCAGATTGAGAAAGTGTAAGAATTAGTTAATGTTTTTATTTATAATTTTTAGTAATTTTTCTATTTTAACATAAAAAAATTTCACTAGGTTTTGAAAAATATTAAACCACTTCAATTTTATATAGATATACTGGTTTATATATTATAGTAAGAGTGTCTCTTTCCCATAGTTTTATAGAAATGTAATTTTCGTATTTGCGACTGTGGAAACTGTAATCATTTTTATCTTGTTTACATAAATTATTCTCTACACGAGAATCTATCTGGAGCTCAGACCTCATTTTGTGGCTGGAATTAGGAGAGTCGGATAACTCCCTGTCCCAGTCCAGCAATTATTTGATTAGATCTATCAGTGGGAGACGCCTCGAAGACAAGGATTATGTCCTTCAAGAAATGTCCCAGGAATTAATTAACTCTTACAGGAGAGTGGGATAGGTTTACTGTAGAAGGTCTGCAGGCTTAGAAAAAACGGGTGGTATTAAGGCGAATTATTAATTTTCTTACATCTGTTCTTATGTTAAATATTATAGAATTATTTTAAGTTACCAACAGCTGAGTAATAATATAAGAAAGTCAACTTATTGTCTTTATTCCCTCCAAAAATGTACCTCACTCACTTTGGTTTCCAAAAAAATTATATGCTAAAGATGTATCATTTACTCTTAATGTGACATACAACCATTTTATACATAATATATTTGTGTGTGTGTGTGTGTGTGTTTGTGACTAACTAATGGACATTTAAGCTGACAATTTAAGGTATAACTGAGGGCTACAGGATAGCTCATTAAGTCTGTTGGGTTCTTGTAAACCTGGCACTGCGGGTTCGAATTAAAGCTTTCTCAAGCTTTTATCGATAAATAAAAGCAGGTCGTGAGCTATGAATGTTTAGAATGGGATGGCATCCTTTAGATAGCCTTTCCCTCAATGACCTTAAGGGGTTGAATGGGAGGAGGGATATATATATATATATANACATGAAAAATCACTAAAATATACACACACACACACACACACACACACACACACACACACACACACACACACACACACACAATTTATATTTATTTAAAAATATAAGTTAGGAATGTAAGGTATAATCAAGAAATTTAGAAATAAGAAATAAAGGTCTGTTATTTGGTTTTATTTTTTTTTTAATTAATTTAAATTTTGATTCTTTTCTTTTGGTTATGTTATTTGAAAAAATGCAATGTATTACATGTTATATGTATATATTAGAACTATGCTTTGGTCATAATCATTTCAATGCTTCATCTACAAAATGAAGAAATGAATTAAAAAAAAAAAGGTCTTAAACAATGCAATTTACTCAACAACTATTCTTACAGTTTCATGTATTCGATATGTATTTGATCTGACAGAATAAGAAATACAATGAAGAAAAGTGAAAAAGGCTCGCTAAGGCTTGATTTTGCCTTGGTGGTCGGTTAGGATTAGGCCCGCTCATGTATCACAAGAATTATCTTTTAAATTTTTTTAAAATTACTATGATCTTGAGAAATCAAAATTTTAATATGCAGATATTAGACGTGTTCTGTAAAAGAACTGATTTACTTATCTATATAAAGAATTTCTTTTCAAGGGTGGTTTGCATTATATAAAAAATATAAGGTTGACGTGTGAAAATCCAAGGTCTACTGAATCCTTTCAGCTTCCTAAAAGGTTTTCTTTTCTAGATAAGAATTATCCAAAAATTCTATAAACAAATAAAGTCTACCCCTTAAAAATACATGAAATTTCTCGCTGGACCATAACATTTGTTTTGTTTAATTTGTTCCAACAATGTGCCTCTTTGGAGATGAGTTTGCTGTACTAAAAATATGGAGGTTGAGCCATGTTTTCTTCCGAGTTCTAATTTTTTCTCTAATAGTTTTCATTTGAAGATAACGAGGATCTAATTTAATTTAGAATGTATCTCTTGCACTTAAAGTTATAATATTTTAGGAAGAAATTTTAAAAATATAGTGCTCCAGTCCCTTTTAAATAATTGAATTAAATTGAGAATTTAAGTATTTTGAGGGTGACATCTATTAATTTTAATTCTCTTAGATTGTTGTTTTAAAAATATTTATGTCGCAGTTAAGTAATTAAAAACATTACAATAAGTTTGACTTATGAGATATTTTTTATATATGAATTAAATCTGTCAAATTATAAGGTATTATTTATGTTTGTTAATTTGTAAATTTAATATTTGAATTTGATAAATTACATTCTTTTTTTAAATTTATCAAAATAAACTGTTATAAAATAATTTACTGATTTTTTTTTAAATTTTTATTTTCGCTATGTATAGAATTCTAATCCAAATATATTAGAAAGTAATATCTTTAGCCTAACCTAAATAAGATAATGTTTATTGCGTTGTTTAGCCTGAAAAAGCAACAATTTTTATTATTCCAAATGATAATTTCAAAAGTTTGTTTAATTTATACGGATCCAAAATAATGCCAAAGAGTCGGTGGGCAATTGCCCTCGGTCTCCTCGGTACCTAAAAAAGAAATTACTTCTGAAAGTTTTAAATTACACTGAGCAATTAACGGGTATTTGATTCAAGTTTAGTGTAGAGGGGGGGGGGGAGTAATTAGTGAACTGTAATTCAAGAATTAAAGTTACTACAAAACTCTATCCTCCTTAACTAAAATTGATTGGTCTTTGCCCAATTCTTCAGGATTAGTTAATGTATTCAGTATTTACACATATTTACAATACAGTCAGAAAAAATAATTGTTTTGTCTTTTATATATAACTGTGGCTTAATTTACTCAAATTTATTCGGCTTTCATATGTTTTACGGAAATTCGGCTAATAATAATACATTTGTTGAACAATCTCAAGTTTAAATGACGAAATGCATCCTTTAGAGCTTGTAAAACAAATTTATATATAATTATGTGTGTGTGTACACAATTATGTAATTGATAGATCAAATTTTAAACAATTAATGAGAGGGAATAGAATAAAAAAATTTATCTTTCCCAGCCAGGACAGATAGATTTTTTTATTCTATTCCCTCTCATCAATTGTTTAAAATTTACGTTGGATAATAAACCACAACCAAATAAATATTTATAAAAAATCATATTTTTATTTTCTTAAATGTAAGATCAGTAGAGATCTGTATAAATTTTTAAGAAGGTTCCTCATGATACTAAAGTGAATATTCTGAATTCGGGAAATATGCTAAAAATACAAAGAAAATTATTCTCGTTAAGGGGTAAAATGTTTCTTTCTCAAACGTTCCTAGAATCCAGGAAATTTATTCTCATTTGTCTTCCAGTTATGTCTGCTGCTGGCCGCAATCTCCCCCCCCCCCCCCCTTTCTCTCGCATGGTGTCATAAAAAAACAAAAACATTTTATTTCTCTTAAATTGTCCTTGGAATTAATGGTCTTTACTTTGGAGGAATTTCTGAATGGAAATAAAGAGAAAGAATAAGGAAAACAGTCATGCGAGTAATTTAATAAGGGCTGATATTATAGAGACGTTAAAATGGGTATGAGTTCTCCTCTCCCAAAACTTACATATACGAGTATATTCACACACACACACACACACACACACACACACACACACACACACACACACACACACACACACACACACACACACACACACACACACACACACACACACACACACACACACACACACACACACACACACACACACACACACACACACACACACACACACACACACACACACACACACACACACACACACACACACACACACACACACACACACACACACACACACACACACACACACACACACACACACACACACACACACACACACACACACACACACACACACACACACACACACACACACACACACACACACACACACACACACACACACACACACACACACACACACACACACACACACACACACACACACACACACACACACACACACACACACACACACACACACACACACACACACACACACACACACACACACACACACACACACACACACACACACACACACACACACACACACACACACACACACACACACACACACACACACACACACACACACACACACACACACACACACACACACACACACACACACACACACACACACACACACACACACACACACACACACACACACACACACACACACACACACACACACACACACACACACACACACACACACACACACACACACACACACACACACACACACACACACACACACACACACACACACACACACACACACACACACACACACACACACACACACACACACACACACACACACACACACACACACACACACACACACACACACACACNCGGTAGCATAAGTGGTAAATGCACCGGCCCGGATAGCAGGAGATCCAGGTTCGAGTCCTGGCTGGGACAGTTAGATTTTTTATTCTGTTCCCTTGCAATAAAAATTGTTAAAATTTACGTGGGATTAGGTACCACAAACAAAATTTTATAAAAATTAAAATTAAAAAGTAAATAACGAGAGTCATTTAAACAGCTTGACAATGTCAACTCCTCCGAGCATAAGACGATATTTTCGTCTGCCTCGGAGGTTAGACTCTCGACAATAGTGCGGGGAATTTAATAACTTATCAGACTTGTCCTGGTAGCATAAATGGTAAATGCACCTTCCGGATAGCAGGAGATCCAGGTTCGTGTCCTGGCTGGGACAGTTAGGTTTTTTATTCTGCTCCCTTGCACTAAAATATGTATGTCATGTTCAATTTTAGGAAATAATAATAATTTTAATAATCATATGTTTACAAAGAATTTTTTTTTTTTTCTACAAAAGGAGAAAGTGCTGGTTTGATACACAAAATGGAAGATGATGAAAAGGAAGAATGTTCTCGATGTAAAAGTCAGTAGCTGCTCGTATATTACTGTGACAAACAGCGGTTTACTGCGCAAACATTATACATACATGAACGGGAAGGAGTAATTATCTTCGCCCTCCAACAGCAACATTATCTTTGCTGATTTGCCTTAGAATGTATTGTGTATGTGAGTTTGTCTTTTATTTCACTAATTTTGAAGTATTTTTTAGATTATATATATGTTTTAATAAATGTGCGTTAATGTTTCAAATAGAACAATGAGAAACGACTGAAAATCCTGTCTTAGGCTTGCTTTTCAATAAATAAAAGCGTGTCCCATGTGTGATAAGAATAGAATGGCTATCTGTAATTGGCCCATATCTCCATGTCCCCAAGGTTAAAAGAGATGTTTAAAACTACTCACAGCTTTGGGAATATCAAAATATAAACCGTTAATCCTAAGATGATTTTAGTTGGGGTTCGGTCGAGGTAGATCCAAAAAAACACAAATTTAAAAAATGTATTTTTTTTTTTAATGAAAGATTATCTGCCAACATTCCGGCTTACATTGTAAGCCATCTTCAGGGTTATCATGAAGATGAGAGAAGACGTCCTGTTCACATTTCCATGACTGATGACAGGACGTCCTCTCTCATCTTCATGATAGCCCTGAAGATGGCTTGTAATGTAAGCCGAAACGTTGGCAAATAATCCTTAAAAAAAAAAAAAAAATACATTTTTTTAATTTGTGTTTTTTGGATCTACCTCGATCGAACCCCAACTAAAATCATCTTAGAATAATATCTACGGTCAATAAACCGTTAATGTTTTTATTTTTATTTTATTATTATTTGTATATAAATTTTCACAGCAAGTCGACTGCTAAGGTCATTGGTGCTGTGACAAATAGTTTTATCTATCATATGTCATTGTATATACCGCATTCTTTCACAAATAGCAGAATACATTTAATGGAGTCACTTTTATACTTCAGTAGTGAGTACTAATGGGCTAGTTATGGTGTGCTTATCTCTGAGTCTGCTGCTCTCGAGTAGAATGTGATCTTCAGTCAGAACTCCGGAAGGTCTTCTTCGGCACACCGAGTGGTGTCTGTGTGTGATGTCCAAGTATGATGTGTAGGGACAAGGCGTTCTCTTCTTGTCTAAGATACGTCACAAAGTGGCGGATTGACAGTCTTAAGTTAGATGTATTGTGGTTCCATCTTTCCTGCCTATTTTTCCAAATGGTCTCCTTATATCTGCGCTTTTCAGCTTTTAAATGACAGGAGTGGCCATTATTGTAGGTCGCTAAAGCAGCTACCTTAGATGTTCTATCAGCCTTTTCATTACCGGTAAAGCCAACATGGCGTGGAATCCAAAGCGTGTTTTTGTACTCAGCAGGCATAATATTTTGTAGAGAAACTTTTTTTTTTAATTTACATGAAATGGAAAACTAAATATTTAACAACTACTTCGCTGGGGATTTGGATTGGTTTACTAAACTTCAGAGGTTAAAGACTCTTATTAACATTTGTAGGTTTACTTTAATATGCTGTAAAATTATGTTTTTCGAAGTACTAATGGTATGAAATCCTGAATCCTCGTTATACCCTATGTTTGACTCCATGGTGCCGTACTGGATTCGCAGAGATGCCGAGCCTGTCAAATGCCCTAGAACCTCCTTCCCCAACCACTAATTCCCTCACGATTACCGCCCTTACTGTTAATTCTGTTATTCCGGTAAAACACTTCTCCACTCCGATTCAGTCCTTCCAATATCCACTGCTAATCTCATTCCAAACGAGTCATCTAAATGCCTCGTCCAATTCGGGATCCTTTCACTTTCACTTCGGCCGTAATCGGATTGCCCATTTCGCTGAGGGGAATCAGGGTATTCATGTGGGTATCGTGTAACTGTCGCAAAAAATCCGCCACTTTACTAGAATATGACGGAAGACGCCTTCCTAAATAGAGCAAAGGAAACATTTAGAGATATTAAGGACCTCGTAACTAACACTTGGTGACGACTTTACTCGAAGTTCACAAATATCCAGAAGGGGACATTTAATAATATGATCCAATATCACATGAAATTATGTTATTATGACTGGGATTTGAATCTAAGTTACACCAACTGCTTTTCTTTTTTTATCCAGCAAAAAACTTTGAATAATAATGTAAAATTAAAATGAACAAAGGGGTCCCAGGATAGTCAGGGGATCCGTACGGGTCTCGCAACCCTGCGGGTTCAAATCCTGCTCAGGTCAATCTTTCATTTCAAAATAGAAGCATGAGCCATGGGTGTTTAGAATGGGATGGCAACCTGTAGATAGCCAGGTAACCTAACTATTTCTAACGTAATGTCTAGCAAAAAAATAATCCTTCATGCAGGAGCTACGTCATTAAAGTAGATTTCTTGTGTTTTATTAAGATAAGATATGGATAAGAATAAATGTGATATAAAATAAGCTAGCTAGGACAACATCGAAAACAACACAAACACATGTGTGTGCTTTTTCAGTATGTGTGTTTCCTATTTATTACGAATGAAAAAATACATTTTTGTAGCCGATTTTATCCCAATTTTTTAATATAGGTATATATTTGTCAGGATAGGTCAGAAAGTCCTCGTCCCACCTATAAGAAGAGAATTAAGATAAAGGACACATATCTTTTCCTGTTTATCTAATCAATAGTTATAAACATACAAATTTTCATAATGCTACCATTCCTTGTCTTGCACCTATACTGCTTTTAATAATAATATTGCTTGCACTTGCCATTGCCTCTTGCACACCTCTCGCAAAAAGAAATGGCCCCACCCTGGGATTTGATTTAATCAGCCATCCTCCTTACAGCCCAGATCAAGCCCCCAGTGAAAACATTCAGTTCTACACAACTACCCATAATATAATCAATAAAAACAGGAGAAAGAAAGTTTGTATTGATCACAAAAATTTTTTTTTCATGGCAACTGCTTCCCCTTCATCAGGGAGGAGTGAAGAGAGACCTGTAATATTTTTTTTTTGTTTTCACTTCGCTCATCCTTCTGGCTGTTGTTATATANGATCCTACTTAGAAATAAGAAAAATTTTACTGCAACTTCAAAATTGATTTACAAGTTTACGTGATTCCTAACTAATTCCGGACTATTTACATTAAAATTCATTTTTCTCGTCAATTTTAACAATTTCCTTAAATAAATTTAGCTGTTGAGGTTGATGTATATATATTTTTTTTTCCACGTGACAGTTATCCTGCCATAAGGGAGTTAAATCAGCACATACCATACAATTTACATATATAATTACAATTAAATGAATAATTACATTAGTTGATTGCAATATACAATTAACAAACAAAAAAGTAATAATTAAGCAAACAATAACTAACAACTAATTATATATAGATATATATTTCTCCCATTCCACCTACCAGCACCAAATATGATAGTTTACATATATATAGTGCTAGTAGATGGAATGGGAGAAAATTTTGAGAAATTTTCAAAAATCTTCCATGAAACAACCTCATAGGTTCAATCCTTTCTAATTCGCCAATAAAGAATAGTTTTAATGAATATATCAATTAATTAAGATGATAAAATTGGTGCCAGTAATGCTCAAGAAGCAAATTTCTGCAAAATCATTTCATATTCCACTCTGTGGACATTTATAGTCAAATTTTGGTAGAAATTATAACAACAAATGAAAATAATTGAAATTATTTTCATTTTTTAAAGTATTTCGACACCTCTAGCAGAATACTAGAAAGCTACCAGTTGATTGGGAAAAGATGCTCTAAGCCTGTACTGAAATATTTATTAAAGACTCCCTCGCGAGAAATGAAAAAAGGCGGGTGACTAAGTAGACTGTTCAGCTGTTCCAGCGAGTGGTGGCGGAACGCGCCGGTGCTTCGGCGAAGGTGTCGGCCGTGGAGGGAGACGTCACGCTGCCTGATCTGGGATTGTGCCCGGAAGATAGGAAGACATTGCTGGAGCAGACGCAGATCGTGGTGCACGCGGCAGCCAGCCTCCGTCTGGAGGCCCCTCTCAAGAGTGCGATCAACGCCAACACTGGAGGAACCCTCAGGGTTCTCCAGCTTGCCTCAGACATGCAACACTTACAGGTAATACTTCATATAGCTCCAAACAGCATAAACATTTAGTCTATCTCAATAAAACTTTACATATTCCATTATTATTAGATAATAATATGAGATATTAAACAATTAATGAGAGGGAATAGAATAAAAAATCTATCTGTCCCAGCCAGGAATCGAACCTGGGTCTCCTGCTATCCGGGCCGGTGCATTTACCAATTATGCTACCGGGACCAGTCTGATAAGTTATTAAATTCCCCGCACTGGTGTCGAGAGTCTAACCTTCGAGGCAGACGAATATATCGTCTTATGCTCGGAGGAGCTGACATTGTCAAGCTATTTAAATGACTCTCGTTATTTACTTTTAAATTTTAATTTTATAAATAAATTTTTTGTGGTATTTAATCCTACGTAAATTTAACTAATTTTTAGTGCAAGGGATTGCTAAGGCTTTGCTAAGAATTGCTAAGGGATTGCTAAGATTGCTAAGGAGGAGGATTGCTAAGGTTGCTAAGGAGGAGGATTGCTAAGGAGGATTGTATCCTGGCTGGGACAGTTAAATTTTTTATTCTGTTCCCTTGCACTAAAAGTTACTAAAATTAAATTAATTAAATACCACAAAAAATATTTATAAAATTAAAACTTAAGAAAAAAGGAAAGAACGAGAGTCATTTAAATAGCTAGACAATGTCAGCTCCTCCGAGCATAAGACGATACATTCGTCGGCCTCGGAGGTTAGACTCTCGACACTAGTGCGGGGAATTTAATAACTTATCAGACTTGTCTCGGTAGCAAAAGTGGAAAATGCACAGGCCCGGATAGCAGGAGATCCAGGTTCGTGTCCTGGCTAGGACAGTTAGATTTTTTATTCTGTTCCCTTGCACTAAAAATAAGTAATATTTGCGTGGGATTAAATACCACAAAAAAACAATATTTAAAAATATATACAAATTGCCAGTCATGAATTTTTTTTTCTTAAGGTGAAGAGCAATATTCAATTTAAATTATAAAAAAAAAAAAAATAGTATGTATACACTTCGATTGAAAATCTCTCCTGCAAACTCTATAAATAATGTATAATAAGTGTTTTTAACTTTTTTTTTTAAATGGTGTATGATGAGATTATTTCGTTACCCAGGTGGATTCTACCAAGAGTTCTTTCAGTAAATGGCTTCCCATATGCAGGACGTAAAAATGTTTTAAATGTTGTTAAGCGAATGGGCAGCTCTAACCGTAGCTGTCGGAGGCATTAAATGGGCCATTCCAGAGACGGACTGCGGACGACACTCGCGGTAGAGGTGTGAGAATGGTGAAGTGCCTACGAGGGAGAAAGACGGCGAACAGGGGGTGGGGTGTGGAGTACCCCGCAGTAAATCTGTGATGGTGCGATAAAGCAGAGTCCATAATCGGCGGGAAGTGGGCTTTGGGACGACTCTGGACCTTACTGTCTCTTACGGCCTTATGGGGCTTTGCTTGGCACTCGAGAGGGCGGGAGGATCGAACGAGATATTGTCGGAGTGTGTGGGAGGAATACACACAGAGCAACTGTTTTCTATCTGTATTTGTATTTGACTAAGAGGACTCTGTTCATATTGAACAGTGGAAACAAGAACGACAGATAAATGCTGAATGCGAATGTATGTGTTAGTAGGGTAAATAAACCGCTTCTGGCACACGCAAATGGGGAAAATGGCGGACACAATGGTTTCCCGCCAAAACTTCATACCTCTAAGCCAACCTCTTTGGATCAGCGGTAGGGGTCTTACCTCTAGGCCTACCTAGATCCTATTCTTCGTTTCATATTCTATATATATATATATCACTTTGGATCAGCGCTCGGGGACTTACCCTATAGTATCTAGGTAGGCCTAGAGGTAAGACCCCTACCGCTGATCCAAAGAGGTAGGCTTAGAGGTATGAAGTTTTGGTGGGAAACCATGGTGCCGCCATTTTCCCCATTTGCGTGTGCCAGAAGCGGCTTATTTATCCTACTTGTGTTTCTGTGTGTGTGTGCATATAGATAATATTGCTAGAACACGTACAGATAAATATGCACTCTCACACAAACACGAACATATATATTTTTAATGATTTGGGAAGCATGTAATGAGAGGACCAGACCTATAGGGGAAAGGGTCAATTGAAAGATATCATCTGATTCTTTTCTTCAGATGTGGAATTAGTGTTTCGCAGAAACGGCTATTAGATTCATCTAGACCTGCCTTGCCCCTTCTATCAGATTGATTTCCATAGTTTATATTATCCAGTGGCCCCCGACTCAGTGCCAGTTTACATGACTCAGAGCGCTGGGCTCATCTTGGTCTTTGGAGTACCGGTAACAGTGAAGTGATTCGTGACAGTAATTGGGAACTTCCTTAATTTAAAGAAGCCTTAAGACTTTAGCTGTAGGCAATTTACAGTTCTTTTTATTTATTTAGTTTTTAGTAAGTACTGTTATTTCTACTACTGTCTATCTATCAAGTAGCGACTGCACTCTAGCCCAGAGGGGAAATTGGAAAATATACATATTTATTGATGTCAGCTTAGTTATGTTTGCCAAGGGAGCAAATGCATCGATATGTTTCTCCTTTTCTTTATTCTCTTTGTTTCTCTTCCAAGTCTACATCAACTTCCGAATGAGGAGAAGGCAGATGAATGATACTATATCTCGAGATAACCTGGAGTCCCTTCTGAGGGTAAGATACTGCTCGGGATAGGTCAACAAGATAATATATTTAAATAATCACATTAATTAACGGCGTTATTTTGATTATAATACTGCAAACTATTTTAGGAGCTCTCAGCTCTCTCCTTATTGAATTATTTCTGGAAAACGCTCGACGGGGGTTGAGGGGTGGGAGGTGGTGGTTTCCCGATCAGCTGCTAATCCCGTTAGCCGCGCACCCCTCAACTAAACGTGTTTGCTAGTTTGCGGCGAGGGGCGCCTTCATTCCCTTTGGCCGTCCGTGACGGCTGCTCACAAAGACAGCGGATAGCTGCTCCTTATAATTCTGACGGACTGAAGATATTATCATTACTACCTATCAACAGGTCACAGTTAACAGTATTCTTGTCATTAACATAATTAAAAAAAAATTTTTTGGAATGGAAATATGACTATTGAGGTAATCGGGTCATAAGGTTTCAAATATTTGAATAAATAATGATTATTGATATTATTTGACAGATTTGAATTATAGCATAATGCCATATATGTCAAACTCGTATGTGTATGTGTGTATATACTCGAAAAGGATTAAAAGGTATGTTTTTATACAGCAAGAATAAAAAGAAATCGTCCATTGAGCGGCTGTGTCTTCTTAGCAGAGGTCTTATGATTCGTTAAAGATGTACGTGTATGTCTTTAAATGGGAAATTGAGAAAATAAGAGAACGAGTGTTGAAAGTGAGATTGCTAAGCCTAGCACTGTCTTAGGAGCGCTATGGTAGCTCAAGAGATCTGTTCGGGTTCAAATTCCACCCAGGACATGATTTTACGGAAAAAGAACAGCTTTTCCTGAACAAGGGAAGTCTAGAATGGGATAGCCGTACATAGAAAGGGAGGTAATTACAGCCTCCTCCCTCCGTGTCTCTTAGTGGTTGAAATTTATACAGAAAAGAAAATTACTGGGCAAAACGTTTACAATGTTGCTGTACAAAAATATATACAACTAATTTTTAGTGCAAGGGAACAGAATAAAAAATCTCTCTGTCCCAGCCAGGACTCGAACCTGGGTCTCCTGCTATCCGGGCCGGTGCATTTACCAATTATGCTACCGGGACCAGTCTGATAAGTTATTAAATTCCCCGCACTGGTGTCGAGAGTCTAACCTTCGAGGCAGATGAATATATCGTCTTATGCTCGGAGGAGCTGACATTGTCAAGCTATTTAAATGACTCTCGTTATTTACTTTTAAATTTTAATTTTATGAATAGTTTTTGTGGTATTTAATCCCACG
>KZ809851.1:2747-30276 GCA_000696205.2 Oncopeltus fasciatus
GTTCACGTAGGCTTCGACGGTCGTCAGATGTATTTACCGTTTCATCTTCCGGGTTGGACCGTGTCAAATTGTTGTTATTTGCCGAGCTTTCGCACATCATGTGATGGCTTCTACAGGGCTGAAAAGAGAAATTCTCTTTTCAGCCCTGAAGAAGCCATCACATGATGTGCGAAAGTTCGGCAAATAACAACAATTTGACACGGTCCAACCCGGAAGATGAAACGGTAAATACAGGTAACATAATGTCATATTTTAGCAATAACAGATAGCAAACACTAATAGTGTTTTTTCAATTTTTAATTAATTTATACTTTTTTCTATTTATAGAAGCTCATTAATATCCGTTAATGTTCGCTTAGAGCACTTCTTACTTACCTAATGTCGTATCTCCACTGCTAAATTTTTCAATTTAATGTGCAGAGCGCTGGTTAGACACCTTTACCTTCATGTTTAACAATTTCTCGTTGCTTCAGGGGCTGTGCTATTTTTTTCCCCAGTAATGTCTTAAAATTACAAGAATTTTGTAGGACACTGTCATGCTTCTTCTTTCAGCTTGGATAATGCTCTAAAGGGATTATTAATTATTAAATAGGATTAAAACATTTACAGTCCTTTGAAATCTTGGATTTGATAAAACAGTCATTTTTTTTTATACATCCCTAAATTATAATAATTTTATACTTTTTGTCTATCATTTGCCTTGTTTTCTTTTACGGAAATGTAATTTTTTTTTATGAGCACTCATTTTTTAGGATGTTTATTGTTCCCTAACACTCATGTTTTTATGCTCACCAGTAATCCGTTTTTTTTTATAATGCAGCAATTTTAATTTTTATATGAAGTACAGATTTTGAATATAGAATAGTCATTATGGACGAAGAAATTGTTTATGAGAAAAATGTATACCATTTGGGAAAAAATGGATTGGCAGATTGAATAGTTTATCTTATGAACTGGCTGGTAATGAAACCGTAATAACTAGCAGACTTCTTGAAGAATTATAATTACGTCTTCTACAAAGATAGGAATGAGATTCTGAGAATAGGGTAACTAACTAGTACAAAATTTATTTTGTTTCCTAATTACAAAAGATTAAATTTATCTATACGTCTGTACACCAATCAAAATTTGATATGAACATTATTCTTTCTTGAAGTAGGGTACATGAAATTTATTATTATTTTTAATACAATCTTTTTAATTACTATTACTTAAAATTTATGCTTGGCCATAATTTCAGTTAAACAAGTCGAATGATGGTATTCTTATTTCTTATCAATAAAACATCATAAGCAATTCTGCTAATTTTAATTTAAAAAAACTATGAACTACAGAACTATACTTTTTTTTAAAAAAAACTTTTATCTATTTATTACATTCTGTTAAATTAAAACATTTTGTAATTTGATCACCACAATGAATTAGAAAAAAAAATGACCTTCAATACAATCACATTAGGAGAGGTGACTAATGACACCCCTCTCAATAGAACTATACTACCTCATAAAATAATAAGCCCTAACACCTAGGGTATGTATGCTCTGTCAGTATACATTTACATTGTAAGCTCTAATTGTAAATAAAAGAGCAAATTAAACAGACTTTGCAGAAGCCATATTTTAATTAAGTTAAAAAAAATACTTTTTTTACTGCCATTAAAGAAATATATTGCCTCAATAAATAAAAAAAGTTATTTATTATTATTTTACTAAGTTCTGTAAGGATTGGAGTCCGACGATAGGGATTGGGCAGGTGGATCAGGATGAAATTAGAGTTTACTAAGGAAGAGCTTGAAGCAGGTGGAGATGAGATCTTGGATGAAAGGAATATTATTAAAGTCGCGATGAAGGGTTTTGCTAAGTTCTAAAAGTTAATATGCATGGAATATTGCTATCTTAGTAGAGATACTCTTTTGAATTTTACTAAACATAAAAGTAAAAGTATGCTAAATCAAAAAGAAGATAATTAATTCTATGTGGTATTTATATAGTAAATCATCAAAATAAACTATAATTCATCCATGTTGGATGAATCTAAAATAGAGAGACATGTAAAATAAATGCTCACATTATATCCTAATGAGAAATTTTTTCAATGGCTGACAACAGGTTTTACTTAGTTGTTGGAAAATTTAGAAAGGAAACCAAGTTTTAAAAACTTTTAAAGTCTTTACTAAGAGCTCAAAGTAATTAATACTAATAACAGTTCATTTGCAATTATCCTAAATAGGTTTTATGAAAAAAAAAAAAGCATTGAAATGTCTATTACATAATGATTTAGCTACTTTTAAATATGTTGTCTATTATTATAATTCATACAGAAGTAGGTCATCAAAAACTTTAATTATTTCATTAGAAGATATTAATTTACAATTCATTATGAGTGAAAGAGTGAGCACAAAATTTTTCAGAGCAGAAACAGAAAGGCCTCGTTATAATTATTGATATATTTAAGATTTCATCAACCTCTGTAAAATCATGCAATGTATTCAAGGAACTTTGTGAAATTATCTATGATAGCCCTAGAATTTATTCTTAATCTAAAATTATGAAATTGAGTTTTATCCTAATAAAAATATATTGCTATCAAAACATTTTGCAATAATGCAGGATCTTTAAAAATTCTAATCTCTGTCTCCTTCCTTTCCAGGCACCATTGTGAATTATAGGTTGATTTATTTTTAAATTTTAGACTTAGGCAATCATTAAGCTCATGAAACTATTTTGATTTATTTGTAATTTTTGGAATCCTCAATCATTAAACGGTACTAAGCTGATGCTATAAACTACTTATAAAGAATACACATAAAAGTTTGTCTTCCCTCAAATAGATTAATATTGTTAAGATTTTCAGCTTAGGCCTTCCTTAGAAGCTAGATGAATAACATTTATATAGACCCCACAAGGTGTCTAAAAAACAAAACATAAATATATGCTTTTTATCTTCAGAAGGCCAGGAAAATTAAATTGAAACTTAAGTGCTAAAAATCAAAGCCGGTAACATAATGTTCACGTAGGCTTCGACGGTCGTCAGATGTATTTACCATTTCATCTTCCGGGTTGGACCGTGTCAAATTGTTGTTATTTGCCGAGCTTTCGCACATCATGTGATGGCTTCTACAGGGCTGAAAAGAGAAATTCTCTTTTCAGCCCTGAAGAAGCCATCACATGATGTGCGAAAGTTCGGCAAATAACAACAATTTGACACGGTCCAACCCGGAAGATGAAATGGTAAATACATCTGACGACCGACGAAGCCTACGTGAACATCTAACCAACCTGTACGGGGAGGATGTTGTTCAGAGAATGAAGAGAATTGACAAATTCAGATCGAAGAAAATGAGACTCCTGGCACAACTAGCATTTCTTAAGAGATGCAGAGACCATGACGTACTACCCACGTGTTCTAAAGTGACAAAAAAAGGATGTAGTCAACGCATGCAGAACATATTGGCAAGATCCTCAAAGATGATACTCAAGGCGCAGATAAACGACACTCGATCCGAACTTGCTTCGATTGAGAAGAAACTCTTTTATGACCACTCTATGCTTTCAAATCTTGTTTCAAAGGAAGACTGGGACAAGATAGACCGTCTCACCTGGGAAGCAGCTCAACGGGACTTCCTCAATCACACTGACTCGCAAAAGAAGAAGTTTAGAAAACTCACAGCATCGAAGACGACTATCAACAACATATGTGAAGACTCTCTAAAGAAAACTGTTGTTAACCTCACCAATGAAAAATTTCCCAGAGAGACACTTCAGGTTCTACAGAAAGGCTTCAACTACGCCATCGCCCCACGCCGGATTCCTACAGAGAAAATTATAACAAGCGTCGAAGCCTGTATCATGAACCTTGAACCAGAAGCAGCTGAAACAATCCGTCAAGACGTCAGCCATGCTCTAAGGAAGGCCAAGCCACCCAAACCGAACCTCAACAAAGAAGAATACAAAGCACTAAACGACCTGAAAAAACGTGAGGACCTGGTCATCACCCCGGCCGATAAGGGCAACGCCACCGTTATCATGAAGAAAGAAGACTACCTGAAAAAGATGCAAGCACTCCTCGATGACGACACCTACAAGAAACTTGAGAAAGATCCTACAAAAACCATTAACCAGCAGGTCATCTCCATAATCAACTCAAACAACGACGAACAGGTAAAGAAGAAGTCACTCAAGATATCAGACCCCGTCCCACCAAGACTCTACGGACTGCCAAAAATACACAAAGAAGGCATACCCATGAGGCCCATCGTCTCGACTATCGGCTCACCAACATACTACGTAGCGAAATACATCGCAAAGAAACTGAAGCCTCACGTCGGTAACACTAAACACCATATTAGAAACTCCAAACACTTCGTCAACATTCTTCAAGACATCAGAATCGAAGTACATGACATCCTCGTTAGCTTCGACGTAAAGTCCCTCTTCACCAAGGTCCCCATTGAAGAAACTCTGAACCTGATGAAAAACCTCCTCACGGAAGAAGAATTTAGTCTGGCCAAGTTAAGTCTCCAATCGACCTACTTCCTCTACAACGGCAAATACTACTCACAACTTGAAGGAGCACCCATGGGATCACCACTAAGTCCACTTGCAGCCAACCTGTACATGGAAGACTTCGAACGGAGAGCTCTCGAATCTGCACCACAAGCACCGGTCTGCTGGTATCGATACGTCGACGATACGTTTGTCATCTGGAGACACGGCCGAGACTCGCTGGAAGGGTTCCTTCAACACTTGAACAACATGCACAAGAACATCCAGTTCACCATGGAACTCGAAGAAGAAGGAAGACTACCGTTCCTGGACGTACTCGTAACAAAAAAGGATCACCTCTTGAGCCATTCAATCTACAGGAAACCCACGCATACAGACAGATACCTACATGCCACTTCCCACCACCACCCGGCTCAGAAGGAAGGAGTCATCAACACTCTACTCAACAGAGCGGAGATACTCTCAGAACCAGCCCAACTACCGAAAGAAAGAAGACACTTGAAGACCGCCTTCATGAAGAATGGCTACGACCGCAACACTATAGACAAGATCCAGAGAAAGAGAAATATGCAGCGCAACAAGGAAGAACGAGAAGCCGAAGAATTCCAAGGACAAGTGACCATCCCATACGTCAAAGGGACAACAGAGAAGATCGCCCGAATACTAAAAAATCACAAAATAAGAACAACATTCAACACGGACAGAAAAATAACAGACATCCTTCCGAAACCTAAGGATAAACTTGGACTTCGGACTCCAGGAATTTACAAGATTCCCTGCTCCTGCGGAACTTCTTACATCGGTGAAACCGGAAGGACGATAGACACACGTCTCAAAGAACACATCGCAGACATCAAACACGGACGCACAGAAAGGTCAGCTCTAGCAGAACACTTCGCCAACACCTGCCACCACATCAAATTCGAAGACGCCTCAATACTGGCCCGGGAAAGCAACTACTATCGACGAACCATCAGAGAAGCCATCGAAATAACCAAGAATCCGAAAAATATCAACAGAGAAGACGGATACAGATTGAGCAAAAACTGGAAACCAGCGCTAATTGACAAGAGGATCCAACCAATCAGTGACCAGCTACCTGACTACTCCAGAGACCAGCCACCAGAACACAGTATCAACCAATGGGAAGGCAGACTTCGCCCAAGGACAAGACCGCGCCGGGATTATACACCACCTGGTGTATAAAACATGGTAAATATATACCATCTGGATTTTTAAAAATCTCTCTTTACAACTCTCATTCTCTTTTCAGCCCTGAAGAAGCCATCACATGATGTGCGAAAGCTCGGCAAATAAGAACAATTTGACTCGGTCCAACCCGGAAGATGAAATGGTAAATACATCTGACGACCGACGAAGCCTACGTGAACATCTAACCAACCTGTACGGGGAGGATGTTGTTCAGAGAATGAAGAGAATTGACAAATTCAGATCGAAGAAAATGAGACTCCTGGCACAACTAGCATTTCTTAAGAGATGCAGAGACCATGACGTACTACCCACGTGTTCTAAAGTGACAAAAAAAGGATGTAGTCAACGCATGCAGAACATATTGGCAAGATCCTCAAAGATGATACTCAAGGCGCAGATAAACGACACTCGATCCGAACTTGCTTCGATTGAGAAGAAACTCTTTTATGACCACTCTATGCTTTCAAATCTTGTTTCAAAGGAAGACTGGGACAAGATAGACCGTCTCACCTGGGAAGCAGCTCAACGGGACTTCCTCAATCACACTGACTCGCAAAAGAAGAAGTTTAGAAAACTCACAGCATCGAAGACGACTATCAACAACATATGTGAAGACTCTCTAAAGAAAACTGTTGTTAACCTCACCAATGAAAAATTTCCCAGAGAGACACTTCAAGTTCTACAGAAAGGCTTCAACTACGCCATCGCCCCACGCCGGATTCCTACAGAGAAAATTATAACAAGCGTCGAAACCTGTATCATGAACCTTGAACCAGAAGCAGCTGAAACAATCCGTCAAGACGTCAGCCATGCTCTAAGGAAGGCCAAGCCACCCAAACCGAACCTCAACAAAGAAGAATACAAAGCACTAAACGACCTGAAAAAACGTGAGGACCTGGTCATCACCCCGGCCGATAAGGGCAACGCCACCGTTATCATGAAGAAAGAAGACTACCTGAAAAAGATGCAAGCACTCCTCGATGACGACACCTACAAGAAACTTGAGAAAGATCCTACAAAAACCATTAACCAGCAGGTCATCTCCATAATCAACTCAAACAACGACGAACAGGTAAAGAAGAAGTCACTCAAGATATCAGACCCCGTCCCACCAAGACTCTACGGACTGCCAAAAATACACAAAGAAGGCATACCCATGAGGCCCATCGTCTCGACTATCGGCTCACCAACATACTACGTAGCGAAATACATCGCAAAGAAACTGAAGCCTCACGTCGGTAACACTAAACACCATATTAGAAACTCCAAACACTTCGTCAACATTCTTCAAGACATCAGAATCGAAGTACATGACATCCTCGTTAGCTTCGACGTAAAGTCCCTCTTCACCAAGGTCCCCATTGAAGAAACTCTGAACCTGATGAAAAACCTCCTCACGGAAGAAGAATTTAGTCTGGCCAAGTTAAGTCTCCAATCGACCTACTTCCTCTACAACGGCAAATACTACTCACAACTTGAAGGAGCACCCATGGGATCACCACTAAGTCCACTTGCAGCCAACCTGTACATGGAAGACTTCGAACGGAGAGCTCTCGAATCTGCACCACAAGCACCGGTCTGCTGGTATCGATACGTCGACGATACGTTTGTCATCTGGAGACACGGCCGAGACTCGCTGGAAGGGTTCCTTCAACACTTGAACAACATGCACAAGAACATCCAGTTCACCATGGAACTCGAAGAAGAAGGAAGACTACCGTTCCTGGACGTACTCGTAACAAAAAAGGATCACCTCTTGAGCCATTCAATCTACAGGAAACCCACGCATACAGACAGATACCTACATGCCACTTCCCACCACCACCCGGCTCAGAAGGAAGGAGTCATCAACACTCTACTCAACAGAGCGGAGATACTCTCAGAACCAGCCCAACTACCGAAAGAAAGAAGACACTTGAAGACCGCCTTCATGAAGAATGGCTACGACCGCAACACTATAGACAAGATCCAGAGAAAGAGAAATATGCAGCGCAACAAGGAAGAACGAGAAGCCGAAGAATTCCAAGGACAAGTGACCATCCCATACGTCAAAGGGACAACAGAGAAGATCGCCCGAATACTAAAAAATCACAAAATAAGAACAACATTCAACACGGACAGAAAAATAACAGACATCCTTCCGAAACCTAAGGATAAACTTGGACTTCGGACTCCAGGAATTTACAAGATTCCCTGCTCCTGCGGAACTTCTTACATCGGTGAAACCGGAAGGACGATAGACACACGTCTCAAAGAACACATCGCAGACATCAAACACGGACGCACAGAAAGGTCAGCTCTAGCAGAACACTTCGCCAACACCTGCCACCACATCAAATTCGAAGACGCCTCAATACTGGCCCGGGAAAGCAACTACTATCGACGAACCATCAGAGAAGCCATCGAAATAACCAAGAATCCGAAAAATATCAACAGAGAAGACGGATACAGATTGAGCAAAAACTGGAAACCAGCGCTAATTGACAAGAGGATCCAACCAATCAGTGACCAGCTACCTGACTACTCCAGAGACCAGCCACCAGAACACAGTATCAACCAATGGGAAGGCAGACTTCGCCCAAGGACAAGACCGCGCCGGGATTATACACCACCTGGTGTATAAAACATGGTAAATATATACCATCTGGATTTTTAAAAATCTCTCTTTACAACTCTCATTCTCTTTTCAGCCCTGAAGAAGCCATCACATGATGTGCGAAAGCTCGGCAAATAAGAACAATTTGACTCGGTCCAACCCGGAAGATGAAATGGTAATTATATAATCTTTGTCATTAGCTTAAATGCATGGCCTTCTCTTTAGACAAATTATATTAGTTAAATATCTAAAAATATAAACACTTCAGAAAATGTTAGTGATGTTGATTGTAGAACAACTTTGAATTACCTTTCTGCCCATGAGTACCATGCCTTTCTACATTTTATAGAAAATTTTAATTGTATACAATTCAATTGATACAATTTTTTTTGCCAAAAATTGCTATGGTAAATACATTTAAGCCATAATTTATTGAAATAAAATACAAACATAACTTCCTTACCTCCATAGAATGACCTTCAAATGTGATGTTTTTCCAAGTTCTCTTTGAAATTTAAAACAACAGTTTCCCTGTAAACTTAGCTCACTCATAGAGAATGCTTAGTAATTGAATTTGTACAAGTTGTATACCCTACTTGCAACATAATTGCTTAACTGGTTTAGCTTCCTTTAATGCTATCAGTATACTTTACTTGGGCATAAGAAAATGCGATTTTTATTTTTTTAAAACTCCATAAATAAATAATACAGTAGGAATATAAGCTCTGCCTTTGTAGTTTCAACAGGTGAAGATTGAAATGGGTGAAAAGACGCTTAAAGCCTAATCCTGGCTGATGATATCACTCCAACCTATTAAGTGACAATTTACTGATATTTTAAAGCCCCTCTCCATGTTGTATTTTCCGGGTGGTAAATATGTATCATTAGTGATTTTAAAAAATGTATGAAGTGAAACCAGAATCTGGTGGATCATATAAAACTTACAGTAACAAAAATAATTTTTTTTATTTTTTTCTGAAAGATTGATGATTAATTATGTAATAGAGTTAAAAAATATCAAAATCATAGAATACCATATGCAACAGTTAAAATTGAAAAAAATCACAATCTGTTCAACTTTACAAAAAGATAAATACAACAGAACCACCCAGACAAATCAGTGACTAGAAATGAAATTTTTAGCCCAAAAGGCTCTGAAACTCTATGATCCAATAGCCAGATTTCTATATTTTTCCTTTCAAAGCTATTTCCGGTAGGACTAGGAAAGTAATAAATAAATTGATAATTGAAAAAATTAACCAATTTTTCACAGAATTACCCATCAACAAATTAAATGTAAAGGAAATTGAAGAAAACTCAATAATTTTTCTCCTAAGATTTATTTTGTAAAAGCACAGAAAAGTAATAATAAATATATANTCATTGAGGGAGTAGAGATCTGCATGTAGCCTTCCTATTCCCCTTATGGCACAGGGTAGTTTTTTTTCTCCATTAACTCATGCTTAGATGCTGTCCCATATACTGCTGCCGTGTGCATCTCACTTGTATAGCGACATAACACAGTCTTACTACGTAGAATGTGTAAATGAAAATGCTTTTTGAAAAATAATCATAATGTAAATACTAAATATCTATAGCAAGAGGCTTATTTTTCAGAACGTGATTATTAGAGAGAGTTTGTTTTCCTTAAGTTAACGGGATATTACTATGGGAACCTAACTGATGTACTAAAAAACAAAACAAATCTGGAGATCATTCATGAAGAGCAGGCACTAAGCACTACAACAATAAATATATATATTTTTAAACTATTATCATTGGAAAATAAGTCTGCCTTATAAAAAGGAGAAGAGAAAAAAAGCATTTTTTTTTTTAATTAAAATTTATAATATATTTGTTTTATGAGATGAAACTAAGAACTTCAACATAGAACAATACAAACATCAATGGTGAGTGATTTGAGATACAAGATGTATTTTACTTAAAAATGATGAGTAATCATTACAAGAGGCATACCTAACAAGGACCAAAAGTCTGATAGATTTTATGTTACTGGTTATAATTTGTTGTTTTAAGTAATGCCTAAAATGAAGAAAAGAGTTCAATTTAAATATATTTACTGAATGTAATACAGGCCCTTGATAAGCAAAACTCAATGTTTCGTGAAAACAATTTATCACAATTTGGACTCAACACCACAATTTGGTTATATACAATTAATATAATTGTCTTTATATTTTTAACATAAATATTATAATCACAAAACAATAACAAAGCTTTCTGTGCTAAGGGCTCTTCATTCAAATCCATGTTCATATTTATGCGTGTGTTAATGTGAGACTAACAAAGAAGAATAAGAATTGTAAAGACAAATTAATTTAGGTTTTTGCTGCCAATAAACATTACATATTGTAGAACTTACCTACATTTTATTTTGCATATATATATTTATCCACATATATATAAAATCTATTAATAAAAAGGGCAGCATAACATAAATAGCAGTCGTACAAAAAACACTGGCAACACAACTACATTATAAAAAAAAAAAAAAAGATCTCCTCATATCCAAAATAAGAATAAAAACTACTCTTTAAAAGTAGGAGGATTCTTCAGGCGAAAAATCAAAAGAGAAAAATGTTGTAAAGAAAAACCCGCATTTACGCTATAAAAAAAGAAAAGAAAAATAGAAATAAAAGGAAAGGAATTTTCCAGTTAGCAAGACCATGCTAAGTAAAAAAAAACACTAATGGTCGAAGTGTTTGCGGGCTTGCGGTAGTCTTGCTAGCTGAGCCTACTCCTGGACTTTACTGATCCTTAGGCTTTTCTTCTTTTTTGGCCGATGGAATGGCTGCCTTCATCCTGAAAAACACAGAGAAGCTGGATTGTAATTTCCATTAATGTTAGACCTAAGACATACTGATATTTGAATTAGTCATAATACATATTCCACAATTAATCTTGAAAATTACCAAATTTTAGGGCTTTAGATACACTAAATCTAAAGTAAAAGCTAATCTAACTTTAACTTTCCTATTAAATCGTACGTTATACAATTTAAATAGAGTAAAAGTACCTAACATTATATTGATTAAACATACGATGAAATCAGGAGACGGATCTTCCAAAGTTTCTAAAAGAGTGATTTGAAAATAATATACAATATTGATTAAAATAATGTTTTACCTGGTAGTGATGATAGACAGCTTATCCTGAACAATTTGAATGTAAGCATCAACTTGGTCTTTATTCATTTCATACAATCTTGGAAGTGCAAACACTAAAATCACTCCTGAGAACATAAAATATTCCAATGAGAATTATTTTGAGGCACAGGTAATATTTTTTTTTTTTTTAGTCTATTAAAGATTAGTTAAATAATTTCAAATTAAAATTTTACCATAATGCATAATTGCAGAATAGAATCGCTATATATATAACTATATTGTTATTTCATTACTTGTTGAAACATACTAAACAATTAATTAAATACTAATAATAATTATTTTAAATTCAAATTACACTGTCATAACATAACATTTCATGTTGATGTCAAACATGTCAGATTAATGTTTCTAATAATATATGAATAAAATTTAATTTGGTCAGGGTCTACCTTCCTTCCCTTCGGTTAGCTGATAGCAAAGCCTGTTACCCATAGGTATTTATCAAGTTATAGTGTCATAGGCAAATATATTTTTTTTGTGATAATGGAATCTTTTTTTATCTAAATTGTTATCTTTTTTTATTTAAATTGTTCGGCAATAACAGTTATTTTTCTGGAGGAGCTCCTGATCCCTAAATTTGATATGGCTGATATGTCATCAAAAAGTTTAACTAATGCTGAGTTTCCTATATGAAAAGGAAGTTTTATATGACTGGAGCCTTGAATTCCTAGACATTATCTATCTATTACCGTATATGTATCCTTGGGATTTGGGAGATCATCGGCCATCTACCTTTTTGTGATAAATGTTATGATCTTATTTGTAGAGAATTTTTGTTGGGGTTTGGTCAAGGTTGATCCAAAAATATACAATTTTGATAACATTTGTATTATCTGCTGACGTTTCTGCTTACATTATAAGCTACCTTCAGGGCTATCATGAAGGCGAGAGAGAACATGTTGCCACCTGGATCAAATGTCCCATGAGCATTTGATCCAGGTGGCAAAACGTCCCCTACCGCCTTCATGATAGCCCTGAAGATGGTTATCAATGTAAGCCGAAACATGGGCAGATAATAAAAAATATACATTTTCTTAAAATTGTATATTTTTGGATCAACCTTGGTTTTTTTTGGCAATAACCTCTATGGTCAAAAACTCTCTATTCATTATGTTTCTTTTTAATCTATTCTTCCATTAGTTCTTTGAACACGGAGAACTAATGAAAGGTTGACCTCAAAATGTTTCTGTAATTGATTTATCCCTGTTGCTTTAATTATTTCTCTTTCTCTTAACCGTATCAAATGCTTCTATAGTTACACCCATTCTTGATGAAAGCCTTTCTCAGATGTCTGCTTTTCTTTGACAGTTGGATAGGTATTGAAAAAAAAAAAAAATTCTGTTGACTAGGGTGTTTATGACTCTTTCTGTTCAAGTGACAGTTTGAGTTAGTGTGAAGATATATATCCATGTGAGAATTTTATATATACTGTGTAAGGTGTCCCATTTTCTCTACTAGCAGTTCCAAAAAAGGTAATCTTTCTTCTCTTTCAAGTTCTATAATGAATTGTATGCTGGTACTAATAATATTCGAATGGTCCAAGAACTGATTTGATTTGTTGTGTTCTAAATCTTCTAAGCTCCAGTCTGCTGAGATAGGCCTTAATGTTGATCCCATTGCAGTTTTCAATCTGTACATAATACTTGTCATTTAAAAGGAAGTAAGTCAAATACAGACCCAGTTTTGCTAGTTGAAACTCCCCTCAGACAGGATGGTTTTATCATGTTTTCCAAGAGCACATTAATGAAAAGAGACTTAACAGTAATTATTATCCGATATGAAAATTTAATTTGTCAGCAATGTATTTTAATATAGTATTTGTATGTGAACCAATAAGTAAAATTTTACAATATGAAAAATAAGAAAAAAAAATTTAAGCGTTGAAAAAAAAAATTAATAAAGACTTTGGGAAGTAGGATTTGACGGTAATATAACAATGTAGGTTGTGATGTGGTTATTGGTCACAAATAGAAATAACAATACTAAATACTTTTAACTAAATATTGAAAATATTTAATTTCTTTTTTAATGCAGGTAAAGCACTTTATTTATTACACTGTAAAACATAAGATACTTGTTCAAAATCTTCATATAAGACACATAAATAAGTACTTTACCAGTCTTGGATAAATACTTATAAGTACTCATTAATTTAAATATTTTGAAACCTGGCTTAAAGTACTTAGAATGGTTTTATTCGTGACCCGTGGCCTCATCCTAACCTTAATTGAAAATAAAGATACTTTGCAAGTGATTTTAATGGTATAGACTACTTTAAACTCCTTAACTGTAAATTTAATCTTTCAAAATTATTTCTTAAGAGAGAAAGAGTCAACAATGATTAATCTAAATGAGCACAAATGTGAAATTCTAGTAATATATTATTATAAATAATATAATAACATTATGCTGGTGAGATAAAGAAGCTTTTAGTTTTTCAATGTGAAACATTATGGATATTGTAATTCGACAAATTTAATAATTAATATTAAAAGAACTAAAATCATTTCTAAACATATATCAACAAAAAACAGAAAGAATTAATTTCTAAACATTTAAAAATAGTAGCAACATTATAAAAATTGGTAATTGTTTCTATAAATCAAGAAATAATTTTTTTTTTTTTCTAGGACATTGACGAAGCAACACATCTGATTGAAAAAGGAAATATTCTTTTTATGTTTCTTATAAAATAAATTAACCTGGGTTTAATTGCATCAGTGCTTTTACTAAAGGTTAATTTTTAATAGTATTTCAAAGTAAACATACTTAAGAAGATAATCATAAAAATAAAAAAATAAGAAAACAATTCACATAATTAACTTTTATGTTGTTACTCGACAAATTATTTTTTTTCTTCAATTTTTCAAGTTTTTATTTCATTTTTTAAAAGCCTATGTTGCTTTAAATAATTTATTTGATAAAAATAAATCTATACAAAACTGATACCTAGAGAAACATTAATTAATCAATTAATACTTTTTTTTTTTTATGAAAGGCNGGTAGTGTGATGAAGCGGTCCGAGCGAATATTTAACATTATTATATACCTAACCTATACAGTGATTTATTAATAGTCAATCAAGTACTCCACACTCATCTTCAGTCTCCTTTAATATTTTAATACAATATCTAGTAAACTGCGCTTCAAGTAAGTTTAAAATAAGCCTGCTCAATCAGTGACGAATTTGATTGTGATCATCTCAGGTTTGACAGTGCCGGTTCCAGCCCCACCCTTAGGGATATTTGTGACACTGAGCCATTCCGGTGCCATAGTGCTACTAGAAGATAGATACTGTCTCCTCTTAATAATCGCAATATTTATGTGCTTACGAGAAAACTTAAAAAAAAATTAAAATAACATGGACTAGAACTTATTCAATTATTTAAAGACTTTTACTATTTGAGCTGTTCCCCTCTCTAAAGCACCTTTGAATTTGGGGAGATAGAGCGAGGCGTGTGTGTGTGTGAGGCCTATTCCGGTGGCTGGGTATCTGGCCAAAAACCTACACACGTCATCGCCAGTGACCAGCCCCTCATGAAGGCCACCCTCATATATATTATAGACTACATTATGCTTCTTTTAAAATTAATACTGTTGAAACTAAATTTATTACATAGTATTTCACATTTAGAACCTAACAACTAATTTTAATAATCCTCAATTAACAATAGTAGGGAATTAGTAGACAATAAAGGTTTGAGACGAAACCTCTTTAACTGTGTAAAATAAATATAGTCATTACGTAAGTTTAAAAAATGGAATAAAGAAAGTAAATCTATGTTAAATACTAAAATTGTTAATATTATAGATTTGGATAATTAAATGTATGCCTCATAGAAAGTACTTAAAGAAGTACTTTAATATCGTGCAATGTCATGAACAATTTTTGTACCATTTGATCTTATTTAGGGTTGGAGTAAACCAATTACATATCAGCTGTTTTTGATGTCTGAAGCACGCACACTTAAGCTCACAAGTACATTTTAAATAAAGTGAAAAGCAAATTTTATAGATGGATTATGAATCCTTATGAATAGCAATAAGCCTTTGAAATATGAATGCAATTAATCTGATAATTTAAGTAGAGTACATTTTACCTACTTCAAATTTAAGTATATTTTATGAAAGTAGAAAGCTCAAATGCTAACTCCTAAGGTAAGGGGATTTAAGAATCCAAAATTTATGATAAGCTCTTGTATGAAGAAATATGGAATGTAATAAAAACAATATTACTTAAATGTTCACGTAGGCTTCGTCGGTCGTCAGATGTGAATAATTTCAAATATTTTCTCGGCAAATAAGAACAATTTGACTCGGTCCAACCCGGAAGATGAAATGGTAAATACAATATTACTTAAATGTTGCTAATTTTCAATTCTACTATAACTGATTGTGGCAACACTGACTTCAGAGTGGAGAGGTTTCATGTTAGTTCTTCATATTCTGTTGTTGCTCTCGCAAACTATTTTCTTTGTATTTATTAAATGTATCAATAAATAATTGATATTTTGACCATTACATATTTATTGGAACTTAATTTAATAAACACACACCATAAAAAAAATAATCAAATTAAGCTCTCTTGGATAAAAGAAGATCTCATTGGATTGTAAAAATCACAAATTTCTCTCAGTTTTATTTGTGACTGTAGTGCTAATAGTATTTTATTTAAAAATGTATTGTTAATTGACAGTAATAAATGATCTCAAAGAACAGAATAAGAGTTATTTCTAAAGGAGGTCTGCCAAAAAGATGCCATATATTACACTGACAGCACATCACAATAAAAGTTGAAAAACTAAAGATTATTTTAATTCTTCCTTCAAAGCAATAAAAAGATAAAATGAAATACTATCAGCAAATGAAATTCATCCAACCAACAATAATCAACCAAATAAAAGAAAGATCAATACTTACTTGAATGGGTGGCCATCAGAGGTTTTCTGAACAGCCTGCATAATATTCTTGTAAACTCTGAAGGAGATTGTGCCCACAAGGGCAATGAGGCCGAAGTAAGCGATGACACTTATCAGGGAGAAAGTGGTCAGTGAAAGCAGGGTCACAAGCAGGACCCCGAAAACTGCCCCGGACTTCCGTGGATCTCGCCAGTATACCAGGGACTCCACTGTAAAGACAATACCAAAAATATAAGATAATTTCAAATAAAATATAGTATAATGTAATATTTATCATGAAATAACATTTATTAATATAATTATAGACATACAATTTCTGATGATATAAAAACTTTTTAATAAATATAAACCCAAAATTCTAGTTGTAATTAATTGATATTATCAAATAAATAAATAATTTGGAAAAAAAACCATTATAAAATCCGTAGTAGCGCATTTTACATTTATAAATAAATATTTAATTCTTAGACAATGTGACTTAGTCATAAATGGTTCCATGATTTTAAAATCATTAATGAATTACATCTGTAACATCTGTTACAGTCATATACTGTCAAATTTTACTGAAATTATATGACTATAACAGTGTATTAGTATTAGCATATGACTATAACAGATGTTTCCTAATTAGTAATTCTAATACATAAAATGAAAAAATTATTGAAGAAATGTAGGACTGGACAAATTAAAGACTTATTACAAGGAGCAAAAGGGAAACATTATTAGTTGCATTAAACAAAATAAATGGGTACTGAACAATAGAACTGGTGTAGAAATTAAACATTAAATGAATTTAGAAAAACAAGCATAATTTATACAAATTTAATTTCAGAATAATAAATAGGGAGTTTGCACAGAGAACCTTTCCCTTAATTCCTTGTCATCAGAAACTAAAATATGAAAAAAACTCATTAAATTAAAAGTTTTAAGCATAATTATGAATATATATTAAAAAAAGTTTAAGTCAAGCATTAAATAACTTGATTTTAATTAGGAGATCTTCTAAATAATCAATAAATTCATTTTTTGAGTTAAACTAGAAACGGCTTAGCTCAAACATAATCTTCACATAAATAACTAAAGGTATTTTAATTATCCTCATATATTTATATATAATTTAGGAATATTCACTGAAGAATTTAAATAATATTTGTAATAATATTTTAATTAAAAGAAAAATATTGGGATTCAATANGAATTTAATATTTTATATAAAACACTTAATATTATATTTTGGAAACACTTAATTAAAAGTTTAATATATTCTAACTTTTTTTAAAAATATATGTTATTGCAAATTTTTCCTATTTTAAACTTTTGCAGCAATACATTAATTAAAAAAATGTAACCGACAAAAATAATTATAAAAAACCATTATTATTGTTAGTAAATAATTAATAAACAATGCTGAATTTATATAATATAAAATTTGTTCAACTAGCCAGCCAATTCAATCAAAGCTGAAACCATTATTAAGGTAGGTCATGTGGTTTAGATAATTCAGGTTGTTGGTTTATTGTAAATTGGAGGAATTGGAGAAAGAAATTTTCAAGAATAGTAGAAATCCATTACAATTAGAAATAATTTAAAGGAGAAAATACTCTTACTCTGCTCTGCTACTATTGAAAATGTGATAATTGTTTCTGGTGTGAAATTATTTTAACTAAAGAGTCATTGGCTCTTACTTTTTAACTGTGATTACCAAAAAGTAATGTAAAGTTGAAAATGGTTGAATAATATCAGCTGCTTAAAACTTATTAAGCAAAAGGAGATAAGAATAAAATCAAGCCCATCCTAAGAGAATTTCAATAATAAACACTAATTTTTACTTAGAAGTAACAAAAGTTAAAACAAAATCACACACTTAAATTAAAGGAATATTAATCAAACTTTCAAATAAGAAAGCATTACAAAACGAGCAATCAAATTTTTCAAAAAATGTTTTTACACATACCAACATATTTTTAATTAATTCACACAAAATTTATTAAGTAACTAAGTTCTTTGGTTTTAGAAAATTTTTAACAACTATAATGAAGCTCTTTTATATATTTTTGGCACAAATTAATAAGTTATTTTACAATTTGTGTAATATCTGACATCATGACCTATTTTACTTAAACAATTATATCAGCCAGGAAATCAAGAATAAGATAAGGAGGAATTTGAATATCATCGATAAAATGAATAGCTTACTGAATTGTAATTTTATTGACAGTTGTCATTCAGTAGGCTATTTCTGCCACAAACATCCCAAGAAATCAGAGATAAAGGAGAATCTTGACAACTGTAGTTTATCAGTTTCTTAGGAGTGGCTTTACCAATATAAATTATGCATTGCTTTAGCCTTTACTAATTATAATAACCTTAGAAACATGATAATTTCATTGAAAATAAATAAAAATGACAAATTACAAGAAAAATAACTCATAAAATGATTGGACAATTACGGTATACAATTAAAGATTGTTTGCTGTGTTGCTAAATAAATATATTTTGGACGAGCAGGTCCCTATGATTTCTAACTACTACTACTGATTTTGATGAAGTTACAGGAATCCTTCACCCCAGGAAAAAAGTATTAAAAAAATATAAATTGTATAAGGAATTTCATGGCTGTAATTTTATACAAGCAGACAAACAACCGCCAACTGTGACTGTTATTACTTTGATAAATACAAAATAAATAACAGTCATCCTACTGCCAGACCCATACTTTATATAGCAATTAATATATTTGTTTAGTAAATATTAAAGGAGGAGCCCCTGCGGCTTGGGGTGAGCAGGTTCTTTATTGGCGGCCATCTTGATTCCGGCGACACAGCTACTGCTAAGTGATCTGGTGTTATCAGAATAGCTGTCAAAATTAGCGGTTTTTAACTACCTCAATCAAAACAAGCCCAAATTCATGATTATTTCTCATTTCATAAAATTATAGTACAGGAAATACCGTAACATATTCATGACAAATATTAACGCAAATTGAGTTCCGACGAAATGCGGGCATGCATTTATTCTAAGCAAATAAGCGGAAGGAATTTCACTTAGTTTACACTGCCCCTGTGTGCAAGTGATTTTTTGCCAATATTTTCGTTCCATACTGAAATATTTAGAGCGAAAGCTAATCATGAAGAATCAATGAGGTTCTAGAGGGTTCCTTAATAATGTGAAACCTCTCATCTTCACGTTTTTATTAAAGCTTTTTTTGAGGAGTAAGGGAAAGATTAAACAAGCACTACTTAAATACACTGGGAATAATACATTAATGCCGAAAAGGAGTTTTAGCAAGGACAAAAATGCCTGTTGAATTCGTCATTTGTGTTCAGCTTAAGCAACTGATATTAAATATACAATATGACATAAGAAAAGGTATTTAACTCTCATCAAGAAATCATCTATGAACTTTGTACGGAGACCGGAAGAAAGAGGTTATGGGAGTGGCATACTCAAGAACCATGCAGCCACTCAAAAGTGACCTCGAGATGAAATGAAATTCCGAGGAAGCTGTTAGTTATACAGTTTCAGAAACTGTTAAGAGAATTATATATCATCTCAACAAGGGAGCCGCCTAAAAACCGTACATTTTTTTTTCTAATGTCAGTGAACTGTATCGAAAGTTACAATGCCAAAAGTTAACTAATTTATTTACGCAATGTGCAAGATGCTAAAATTAGAGAGAATCAAACAAATGTGGGGGATTATTATTTTCACTAATGAAACTTAAGGGAACAATTGCATGTCATTTATATATATGTTGTTGCTAAAGGGGGGTAACAATTGTTAACGCCAAAAAATATGGGTCATCCAGGGTTCCAACGAGATTAGGAGTGGAGCACATTTCAGTCTTCATTGGAATAAAAATAATGGAAATACAGATAAACATTTTGAAAAGTTTTATGAAAAGAAAATGAGATAGAAAACGTGAAATAGGACGATGGTCCAATATTATTACTTAGGTGGGAACATACCCTGCGAGGCGAGACAGCAACATACTTCAGCCATGGCGGACAAGTAATGAGATGAAACAGAGTCTCCCACTTGGCTCCCTATTATGTTCGATAAGCCGATAAGATAAGGAGAGTAAAGGGGTGGTGTATCTGGGTGGTATCTCTCACAGCAAACATTTAAGTGTACAGTTGAGCGAGGCATGACAAACGTATCAGAGTCGAAGGATCAGCGATGGCAAATTGACACATCAATAGGTATATCTCTAGAAAGTTTAGCGATGCGATGAAGAATTTGTGGTGATGGCAAAGGAGCGTATTGCACTGGCTGTCCAACTGTGTTGGGATGAAACCTAACTTCACGCATCTCCCATGTTCCTCGGAGACCTTCAGGTACAGAGGAATTGCAGTGGTGATAGAAAGTGGACTCAAACCCCTGCGACAATCAAGTTCCGTTAAAGAGAAACCATTTTTACTTTGACATTCCCTACTTACAAAGTTAAAATTATAAATAAACAAACACGCTAACCTACAAATTACCACCCACCACTATAAATAGCTCCACAATGTCGACAATAAGACGATGTATTCGTCTTTCTTGTAGGTTAGACTCTCGACACTAGCGCTGGGAATTTAATAAGTTATCTGGCTCTCCCGGTAGCGTAATTGGATAACGCGCTAGCCCAGTTAGCAGGAGATCCAGGCTCGAGTCCTGGCTGGGACAGATTTTTCATTCTATTCCCTTGCATTAATTGATTTAAATTTACGTCGAATTAAGAACCACAATAAAATTAATATTTATAAATGATAGACTATGTTTTAAGCCTAGTTTAAGTAATCTGAATGAAACTCACAAGTCTCCAGCTAAGGATTCAAGTCCCGCTCTGGACGTGCTTTAATTTCTCCACAGGTGTTGAGAAAAAGTTTTTATCTCTAGATAGCCAAGCCCCTATGGCCGAATGTGGTTGTAAAGGAGACAAAACAAATATTGATAAAGAATATCAATAATATCAATACATTGTTATACTTTATAAATAATGATTATTACAATTTTAAACTCTTTTTCTCTTTAAAAGGGTCGATCAATAAAATTAATAAGTATTAATTAATCTACATAACTCGCAGTGTACGGCCTCATGATGACCAGAGTTCTCATTCTCTGGGGACACTAGGATTGTAAAATAATATGTACTGTACATTATTCCAAGTTGGAAAGCCCGGGAGTTGAAATATGCTGAATACTTGAGAATGTCACACTGAACAACAATAGCAGTAGTGACTAAGCTAAGATGTTGTCAAGCGAGGGGGAGAGAATTGCAAGCAGAGAAGAGACACGAAGGCGATACCCAGCAGACTCCAGACAATGGCAGAGCCGGGGGCTCAATAGCAGACTCTGGCCTTGACATCTCTCTCTCTCTCCAGGCTGCATCGGCCCTGAACTTGCTGCTACCTGGGTCTGCCAACCGTGCAGAGCTCTGAGTCCACCCAGCCGACACGACTCGGCCCGTACGATCACTCATCTACGCGTAGAGCGAGTATTTTCACTGAGAGACTTAGTACATCTCATACGAAAAATCACCTCTCGGCTACCGACTGAGAAGCACGAATAAAATGGGAGCTCTTTACGAACTTCCGAAGGAGATAAACTGGCGGAGATGAGTGCGTAGACGGCCCCCAGGCACGGGTCAGTGGCCTCCGAGCTTTTATCCTCCAGGCACTGGGTGGGGGGGTGGAAACAGAAGACATGGCGGACCTCTGGGGGAGATGAGGGAACACAGAAGAGGGAAATAGAGAGAGAACTTAAGTTTTGCAACCATTGCTGGCAAAACCATAATATTAATTTTAAAGTAAGTTTTGCCAACGCAGCATAAAATATCTACCCCACACTTCTTAAATTTCTTATGTCAACCTTACCCTCTGGCCTCGAGGGACATAATGCGTGCAATGATTCCAGAATCCCCATTCCCCGAATATTTGTTTGCCTGGAGATATTCAAGGAGGTAAACAATGGTAAGATTTTACCCACTGTATTGGAAAAAAAAAAATTATTAGAAAAGCAATGTTACGTTTCATATAATAATGTTTTCATTTAAAGTTAAATTCTGGTCCATAGAACATATTTTATTCTTCTTCTCTGCGAATAAAGAGTTATTTTTATTTAAAATAAAAATTACCAATAAGCTCCCCTTCCCGCTTACCCGATCAAGGGATCAATTGATTTCAGAAGTTCAAATGTGAAAATTGCTTTTGTTTATTAAATAAATAAAAAAAAAAGAAAAAGAAAAAGGGTCTTCACAGTTTAATTTGTAAATAACTGGTCGATATTAATTTCTCGTTAAATTATTTAGAACAAATGTTACCTAATTAAATTTTACACCTAACCTGTTATATTTATTATTTTATAGCACTTGTAAAATAATGAATCAATGGTTTTTTTTCCCGTCCTATAAAGCTAACTTTCCCAAGCTAGACTTCAGATACTAATGACCTCATCTAATGGGATTTGTTTTACAAATTGCAGGCACCAGAGCGCGTACACAATTTTGAATATACCGCATTTCCCATTTAGGTAATGAATTAATTTCCTAAAGAAGATAGGCATGTTCAAGCATATATTAAATTATTTACTAATTTTTTTTCTAGCGATTTGATTTGTTTGGTTATGGATGGTTAGGGCCTTAGTAGTCGCAGTCGCCCGGAAACCCTCATCCTCTCATTTTGGATGGTGACGAATTAGATATAAGAAGAATTTAAGGCATTTAACACGTAATGGTTCTGTCTTATTCAGTTTTATCCGGAACCAGGAATCCCTATATTACATTAAGTGATAGGAATACTTCTTGTGGGATTAGTACAAACGTTTGCCGCAGAGGGAGGTCCTCAATTTGGCAAAGTAACTCCATCGATTGAAAGAGATGCCAGGCCACACCTAGCTCTCCACAGCAGAGGTGGGCAGGGCCATTTCCACCGAGTCCGGTGCCTTTTTCCGCTCGCCTCTCAATGAGAGCATGAGGTTGTGGCAGGAATGAAGAGGAGCGACTACCATGACACGGACATGACCATGGAACCAGCCTCTCAGGACCAAATTCAAATATTGCTTTATCTTCCGTACGAGTAGTGTTACATACAAGACTTATGAGTAAGCCTTTTATGTATTTAACTATCAATAGATATATAATGTAATTTTCCAATATTTGTATTCTACAAAATTTAANGATTTGTTTGGTTAGGGATGGTTAGGGCCATAGTAACCGCAGTCGCTCGGAATCCCTCATCCTCTCATTTAGGATGGTGACGAATTAGATATAAGAAGAATTTAAGGCATTTAACACGTAATGGTTCTGTCTTATTCAGTTTTATCCGGAACCACGAATACTATAGTACATTAAGTGATAGGAATACTTCTTGTGGGATTAGTACAAACGTTTGCCGCAGAGGGTGGTCCTCAATTTGGCAAAGTAACTCCATCGATTGAAAGAGATGCCAGGCCACACCTAGCTCTCCACAGCAGAGGTGGCCAGGGCCATTTCCACCGAGTCCGGTGCCTTTTTCCGCTCGCCTCTCCTCAATGAGAGCATGAGGTTGTGGCAGAACAACGAGGAATGAAGAGGAGCGACTACCATGACCATGGAACCAGCCTCTCAGGACCAAATTCAAATATTGCTTTATCTTCCGTACGAGTAGTGTTACATAAAAGGCTTATGAGTAAGCCTTTAATGTATTTAACTATCAATAGATATATAATGTAATTTTCCAATATTTGTATTCTACAAAATTTAAAGAAAAGCAAGCATTAAAAAAGATGCATAAGTAATGCAGTGTGCCCCAGTGTAAATAAAAGGGGTTAGAAGCATTTTGAACAAGGGACTTGAGATTTTTTTTTCCTTACAGCAACATACTTCAGCCATGGCGGACAAGTAATGAGATGAAACAGAGTCTCCCACTTGGCTCCCTATTATGTTCGATAAGCCGATAAGATAAGGAGAGTAAAGGGGTGGTGTATCTGGGTGGTATCTCTCACAGCAAACATTTAAGTGTACAGTTGAGNCATGACCATGGAACCAGCCTCTCAGGACCAAATTCAAATATTGCTTTATCTTCCGTACGAGTAGTGTTACATACAAGACTTATGAGTAAGCCTTTTATGTATTTAACTATCAATAGATATATAATGTAATTTTCCAATATTTGTATTCTACAAAATTTAAAGAAAAGCAAGTATTAAAAAAGATGCATAAGTAATGCAGTGTGCCCCAGTGTAAATAAAAGGGGTTAGAAGCATTTTGAACAAGGGACTTGAGATTTTTTTTTCCTTCGTTATAGTAGATTTATGAAAAAAATTATACAGCCAATCTATAGAAAATTCATTTTCTAATAAACAAGAGTTTTCATAGACCCCCATTATAGCAAATCATCTAAAAAATATCAGCTATAATTTTAAAACATACCTAGTTTTTTATTTTCATTAAGTAACTTTGGCGACCCCCTCCGTCGCGGGCGGGTTTCGAATGTCCACCTCCATATTTCGCGGCAAACGTTATAAACAATCTTTCTTCCTTTATCATCCGTTGCTGTACGTAAAAGGCATTAATGACCCTAGTGGTTGAGAAGCCATTAAAAAAAAAAAAAAAAAAAAAAACCTTAGCGAATTTTATTTAAGCTTTAAAAAATATCCTTAGAATAGTAAATTCTGTATGAACAACAACTGCGTTGTTCTCTCAAATCCATTCCTTGATATAAATCTGGCCAAATAAAGATCTTCGAACGAGGTAATGTGATGAAGCGGTCCGAGGGAATATATAAGATTATTATATACCTAACCTATACAGTGATTTATTAATAGTCAATCAAGTACTCCACACTCATCTTCAGTCTCCTTAAGTATTTTAATATATTACCTAGTAAACAGTGCTTCATTTATTTATTGTTCTCTGCTGTTCCGCCAGATTACTGCGCCTTTTGCCTTTGCTTCCGGATAGGATTTCTTTTTAGTTCCTCTATTAAATTTACTTTCTTAAGTTAAAAGAAAATACTAGTTTTTTCTACAACTTTATACTTCAAAAATTTGAATATACAATGAAATGTGTTATTTATTATAAATTATCAATTAAAACCCATGCATTTATTTAAACCATACAATTATTTTTAATGAGAGCCTGACATGGAGAACAAAAATACATAATCCGGGTAATTTATTGATAGGGAATGTAAAATTAATAAAGGATAACGCCCTATATTGCTCTTCCTCCAAATTGTCGATAGGTCAAGCTTACCTTACCCCCTTATTTTCTTTGCAGTCTATAAGCAAACTAATGATTCAATTTTATTTCTGCTAATTTTTTTTTGAAACTAACAAATCTAAATATATTCAGACCCTGCATTATGGATTTACATTTCTACCAGTCAAAAATCATTTGTATCATATGTGTAAGCAAGGGACATTAGTTTCTATCAGCGAAATTAGTTTCGACGTATCAAAAAGTATAGCATTACTCGTTAATTTTTATTAATTCATTCAATTTTATTTCATTTTTACCGAATGATCAAACATTTCAGTGAAACAAATACAGTCATATGGTGTATTTTTGATGGGGTTTGAAGACGGTACATTACCTCTGAGAAAAACTTGAAAACGACTTTGTAAGTTTAAAATAAGCCTGCTCAATCAGTGACGAATTTGATTGTGATCATCTCAGGTTTGACAGTGCCGGTTCCAGCCCCACCCTTAGGGATATTTGTGACACTGAGCCATTCCGGTGCCATAGTGCTACTAGAAGATAGATACTGTCTCCTCTTAATAATCGCAATATTTATGTGCTTACGAGAAAACTTAAAAAAAAATTAAAATAACATGGACTAGAACTTATTCAATTATTTAAAGACTTTTACTATTTGAGCTGTTCCCCTCTCTAAAGCACCTTTGAATTTGGGGAGATAGAGATAGGCGTGTGTGTGTGTGTGAGGCCTATTCCGGTGGCTGGGTATCTGGCCAAAAACCTACAAACGTCATCGCCAGTGACCAGCCCCTCATGAAGGCCACCCTCAGGGAACCTGCCTCAAAATCTCCCACATACTGGGAAAAGTGTTTTGCTAAGTAAGCTAAGTCATGAACACGAACTACCCCATAAGCTATTCTTCTTATCGCTAGAAATTACCATTAAACATTTTCGTTTTAAGGCCAAAGTTCATTATTTTCTCTACAAAGTCAGTAGATATGTGAGGATACCACTGTTGTTTTTTTTCCTTTTTGAATGCCTTAAAAGTCACACTTTCATACAGTACACAGTGCAATTTTATACAAACATAATATGGAGAGAACGGCTTATGAAAATCAGTAAGTCAAAACATTTTCTTCTCGTCTATTTCATACTATTTAACGATAACTATTTCGATAAAGTACTAAAGAAGTAGGCATAAACCGAACTACAGAATTTTCGCTTAATTATTTATCTTCCCCAATACATACATCATTACAAGAAAGTAATACTATTTGAACTTACAATTAAATTAAAGCAGGAGGTGGGGTATTCAATACAGAAGTATACAGAAAATATTGCTTAGTTATTATCTGTTATAGTTTTTGTTTTATACAGGATATTACCACGGTAGTACTTCGTTTAGATGTGACTTTCCATAAAATTAAGGCTGGACAAAGGGTACTTAAGAGAAAGCCACAAATAGAATTTGGTTTTTAAGCAGCTATATGAGTGTATAGCTACACATATACACAACATGTAATATACATTATACAGTAAATATAATGATACTGATGTACAATCATAATTTTTTTTTTTTTTACTTTAAATAATTTGTTTAAGATGGGGAAGTAGACGAGTTATTCTCCTATTGAATATTAAGAAAGCTTACAGTTCTTCACAATTTTCAGTGCAAGGGAACAGAATAAAAAAAATCTAACTGTCCCAGCCAGGACTCGAACCTGGATCTCCTGCTATCCGGGCCGGTGCATTTTCCATTTACGCTACTGAGACAAGTCTGATAAGTTATTAATTACTGTCCTGGCTGGGACAGTTTGATTTTTTATTCTGTTCCCTTGCACTAAAAATCTTTAAAATTTACGTGAGATTAAATACCACAAAACAATAATACTTACAGTTCTTCTTTTATATATATATATGTGTGTGTATATATATATATATATATATGT
>KZ809851.1:44270-54285 GCA_000696205.2 Oncopeltus fasciatus
GTGATGCATATATTTATATAATATAACAAACGACGATACTCCTTAATACCCCAAAAGCTGCATAAAACATTTTCACTAATAATTAAATTATTTTCAACTTCAAATTGTTCCCGAACAGTGCCGTTTTCACAGTAAATAATAACAATACAAGGAAAATATTTCTATGTTTGGCAATGTTTCATCATAGGAAAAAACTTTTTATTCTAGAGGCCTTATCCCTTCACCAGCTCCTTGTTGGACTGATATTGAAATGTGATATCAAAAGGATCAATCATTTTTATAAACAATTAAAGAAAGTTCGCAATTAGAAATATCGAAATGTAATTTGAAAAGAGAACATAAATTGACGGTTTGGAAGAACTGCACAATTTTTGGTAGTCACAGTAGAATACTTTCAAATTGATAAAAAATAAAGTTATATATAAAAATAATCGTTTAAAGCAACAATTATAGTACGAACTGATATGAAGTTTATTTTCCTCGCCTAGATCATGGTTGGTACACGACTGAGCAGACTAAGAAGACTTTTACCGAGATATAACTTTATTCTCTGGGGAGACATGAATAAAATTATTTTTTGAGGATACGCGGGTAGAAAAGCATAATGCAAGCGTTACCATTTCTTCCCCCTCCCCCTATTTATTTTTTAATCGACGAGATTAAGAGTTGCGGAACAGCATATTTCTTGAGATATCATCTAACTGACTGATTAGACATATTTCTGTCAATTCATCATCCAAGACTTCTGTAACCGAATCATGTAACTTGTAGTATTTAAAAGGCAAGTTAACAGTCGTACACTGCGTATTGAAAAAACATCTGAGGCGATCTATTTTAAATTGTTTAGTAACAATTAGGCGATATAAAGATTTGCCTATATCTGCACTAAGAATTGTAATATGGATGAGTTCCAGATACCTCTGGACAGCTTGACATGAATGTATCTTCGTCCTTTAAGGAAGATTTGGACAAATGTTTTTATTTTTTATAACCTTTATTAGCATATTACATTTTATTAAAAATAGATAAAAACATTTTGTAGTTTGATTACAATGAATAATAGGGAAAAAAATGACATTCATGAATGTCACACGAGGAGAGGAGGTGACCAGTGACACGACTCTCAATGGACAAATTAAAAAAGTAATACAAGAAATGCGAAGGGAGCCAGAAAAAAAAAAAAAAAGATCTTTCCTCAGCTGGGACACGAACCCGGGTCTCCTGCTTTCCGGGCAAGTATGCTGACCACTGTCCCAGCTGAGGTAATAAGATTTTTTTTTTTTTACTTCCTTCGCATTTCTTGTATAAAATTTATCGCGGGATTTTACATGCCAAAACTAATATCATAATCTAAAAAATAAATAATCCACTATTTTTATTCAGAACATTTGGGTCTCGGGTAAAAATAAATGATTTCATTCAAACAAGATTTATTTATCCTATTTTCATAGAAAACTTTTGCAATTAACTCAAATCTGACGGTAGTACGTTTATCTATTGGCTTTCTTGTTTGTGTGACAGATATATGATGAATACTCATTAAGTTTTTTAAACTATACATAATTGTATCTCGGTATACACAGTGTCAAGTAAGTTATTAGACATGTTTCACAACCCTGATTTCTAGGTTAATTTATTGTGATACTTTCTCGTTAGGGGTTATTCACCGATTGTAACTAAATGAGCCAGGAAAAAAAGTATTTGAGAACGCGTAGAAGTAACAGATGAAATACTGAAGGTAGTTGAAATTATTTGAAAATTTTAAAAACTTTTAATTACTCTAATTTTTTCTACAAATTGGCTATGTAAATTAATTTTGGTGGGTGGGGGAGATACAACAGAATTACATTAACGACTTGAATCTTTCTCTTTTATCTATATAAAACTATTAGGCCACGTTCAAAATTTCTAAACATAATCGGAGAGGCGACACGTTCTATAACGAACAAATTGAAAATTAATTTTATGCCGACATATTGACTTACATATTAGCCCTTCTTTCGATCAATATCAGTTTAGGCAATTAAACAATTCGTTAATCAAAATAGTCTGCAATTTTTATTTGAACGAATAATTATAAATAATGCATAGACTACTTCCATTATCAAGTAAATGAAATAAGAGATGTCCACCTCCCACTTTGAAGATGTTGCTGGATCACTGCAGAAACTACAAGCGGTTTATCACCTACCTAAAGATTTTTTACAGATATTAACACAGATCTGATAGTTGAAAAAAAAAATTTGCTTAGGAAAAACAACAGGATCAACTATTGCATTAAAAAAAAGAAGGGAGGTAAATAAATAATAGTTAAGTTTTAAATACAAAACAAATAAGAATTAAAGCAACGTTAATAAGCTCTGAAGCTTTTAAAAGTTAACTTAGAATGATTCGTGGACAAATGACCAGACTACTTTTATAACCAGACCTGACTATGAATTCGAAATTTGTTTTATAACAGCCAAATCTACTATATTAAAATAGTGAAGAAAGATTAAAAATATTGATTATAATTTTCTTTGCTATTATTTACATGAACTTACTGGCAAAGACAAACTTCTTTGCTTCAACATTCTGAAACTCCCAAATATGAAGACATTGCTACTCTTATATAAAAGGTCATCTTTAATTATAAAGAAAAATCCAACGCATCAATAAATTGTTATTAGTTAAAGAAAATGTATCAAAATATCAAAAGCCTTATATAAGATGCAGGTTTCTTATTAAAAATGAAATCTACGTGGCAGTGGTTTGGTCAGCTGTTCGGACTCTTACCATACGTGTCAGGTTTGACCACTAGTCAAAGTGTTGTTTTTTTCCAACACTCACTTTTCTCGACCTCAAAAACCGAATGGCTAAGGCAACTGAACAAACACAGACCTTCAGGATATGCAAATAAATAATCTACATTTGAAATTAACTAAAAATATCGTTAAATTTTAGAATTCTTCGTTAAAACATGAAATCAAACTTTAGAAAAAAAAAGAAAAAAAGGGGGAGGAAGATGATTTGAAATGGATACTTGAACGTTAAATGTAATAACCCACGCATGGGAACAATATGGAAACATATGGGAATAAGTCTGTGGTCGAAATATTATACATTTATCCTAAATATTAATTCTAGATGATTGTTTCAATAAAGCCATGTATTATTACCTTCATAGATTACTTTTACACATACTAAACAGGAAAAATAATGTTGCATCCATTATAAAATGGTTTCTAAATGAGACAGAATTAGTTTACCATTAACAGAGATATATAATTATTGACCTAAAAAACAAACGATTTCCAGATTATTGCCAAGTCCACACATAGAAGAGGTTTTGTTCCACGTGGGATGGGAAAAAGCTTGTAAAAAACACTGAAATTTCTACATTCCGAAGTAATTAAAAACATATGGGACATAAGACTGTGAAAAACAAAGAAAGAAATAATGCCTAGATTTGAAAAGAAAATGAAAAAAATAAGAAGAAAATTTGTTTTGAATGGTGCATATGTTGTGTGATTTTTGCGGCTATGAAATGGAAAATGAAAGAAAAGAGGGATAAAATAAGAATGTATGTGGGTGTTGGGGAAAAAGGTTGACTGTAAAGTTGTTAGTGAACCTTTGTTAATGGTTTTTCACAGTTACCCTAACAGGTACAGTACTACAGCATATGATCTGACCTGGTCCCCTTGGTGGTAGATCTTCCTGGGCCGCGTAGCCATTCTGTCGTCTCTGCTGTCGCCCCATGCTGCCGATGTGAGACTGATCCCGAGACGTGGTCCCTCAGCTACGTGTCCCCCCCTCCAGGTCCGTGTAATAACCCCACCGTTACCTTCCCCTACCCCGGGCCCCCTTCCATCCAGGGCCCAAGGTCAATACTTCTGGAGCTTTAAAAACGACAAAGAGCGAAGACAGTCGTCCTCATCGCTCTTTGAGAAGCATTGAACTCTCCTCTTCCACCACTATTTGCCACTTTATTAGCAACTTGTTCTCCTGCACCCTCAAGCCAGCACTCATGTATCCTCCACTAGTTGTTCTGGAATACAATTCAAGCTCACCAATTTTTGGTAACAAAAAATTGGGCACGTGACAAACTACATTCCTCATCCTGCAGTTATTGATTAATTTAATCCTCTAAGGCTAAATAAATAATAGAGAGAAAATGATAAATAGATTGACAGTAGGCCAACAGGAAGTGAGGTGCTTACTCTTCCAGTTCAAATCTTTTATCATTATTAAATATATTTTTCTGCTAAATACTATAGATCATAAAAACTAAAAAATAACATTTTGTATCATTTAAGTATTGTAAATTAAAATAAAGATAAAACAAAAGATCTTGTTTTACATCAAATGGAGAGTTTTTGACCGTAGAGATTATTAGTATTAGTTTTTTGTTATGTGGAACAGTGTGGTGATATTTTGGCAAGCATTAGCAATAATTTTGGGTAAGAAATTTTCTGTCCAGCATTTTAATAAAAATAATTGATTGTTGATTGTTAGAGGCTAGTATCTAATGTAATAAGATAGGTTTGTAGAGGAGACTATTGAATAACGGTTATTCGGTTTTGTAATATCGAAAGAAACCATCTACTTTCGATTGTGAGTTGGTGTCCTGGCTAGAGGTATCCGCTGCATGGGTACGAATAACAAAAAACCTGCGTGGATACGGATAACAAAAAAAAAAAAAACTTTTTTTTTTCCCATCTTGTGTTCACACAAGCACCCCCCAACCTAACCTATTTCGAACATAAATCTAACCGATGAACTCGCTTAAGAGCTTCTGGAAAAAGCTTTAAAACCGAGTTACTTGGTTTCCCCAATTTTAAAAATACTATAATCAGGAAGTCACCAAGCAATTAAGTTTTTAAGGAATTCACAGTCAATCCATTAAAAAAAAAGGCATAAATAAGAGTAAATGAATAATTTGATCTAACAAAACAGAAAGAGGAATGAGAGTTATAGATTTAAGAACGACAAGGCTGCCTTTAGACCGTTCATCCCTGCCAGCCTGAGGGAGGCGTTAACCTTCATACTTTCTTAAAGATCTAGAATGTGTGTGTTTTGATCCTGCTTGATGACCTACCCTTCACGGAAACAATAAATGAAATAAACAGCCATGTTTATCATTATTCTATATACTATGTACGTATATTTAAGGATTTTAAAACAGAACGGCGTAAGTCACTTTACCGCAACATTCCTCAAGAATGTTGATCACACATTCCTCAAGAATGTTGATCACAATGCAGAATTAAACGTAGAACAGACCTAGACTTGAAAACAAGTCGGATAATTGTAAATATATCTTATATTAAAACTTCATCCCTAAAACGAAAAACCCACAAACATATTTACCTACAATGTAGCAACCACATAGGGCCATAATCTGTAATTATTAGGGCTATCTACAGATCACCATTCCTTCTAAACACTTATGGCAAGACATAAGATGTATGTTTTATTTTAGGATAAAATATTATCAAGGGCGGGTCTCGAATCCGCATCACTAGGCTTGAAGATCTGAATGGATTCCCTGGGCTAAGTCGTAACCCAAATAGATCCCTAATTTGAAGCTAAGAGATTCATTAGGCCCCTTCTTCAAGCAGGAAATGGGAGAGGGGGTAGCGAGAGAAGAAGAAGGATTCAAAATGGAACTACGCATAACAGATAAATTATAAATGAAATAATGTAGCAAAAGCAAGAGAAAACAAGCACGTATCAAAACCATATACGAACTAAGGAGACCTTGAATGTACGTGAGTATGAAGAGTTATCGTATTCGATGTATTCAGTCAAGCCAAAAGTTACAGGCATAAGAACAGTTCGCTTGGCAGATTCATTATTATTAGTAACAGGCTCATCAAGTTATTTTTATACTGGTTATAATTCCTACTGCGCGCACCAGAAACAGCTACAGAACGTATCAAGATGGAACAGGAAGCTGCTCAACTTCCTAATTATTCTTATAAATATCTTCCTTAAGTGTTAAAAAAAAATATGAGAGGGAACATGAATGTTAGAGAAGTACACTTTTCTCATGATACATTCCATACATTTTTAAAATAATGAAGAAAATAAGTGTCTTCTCTTGCCCTCTTCGTCTCTCTCTAAACCTTCTCTTGCATGATTTCAGCCAATTATGAACTATTTGAGTATGAAGCCCGAATAAGTTGATTGGTTACTATCGATCGAGGAGAGGGACCACCAAACCTTCCGCATTAAGTTCTAATCTTCTTAAGTTTGCGTGTTTCTCATAAGAAGAGCGTAGAATATAAATATAAAAAAAAATAAAAATAAAAAAAATAAGAAATTTTTTGTTCTGGGGAATCGTTCATGCCTCTTGACAGCGAAGAAGATGCAAATAAAAAAATTACTAAAAAAACGCAAGTTAACTGGTAGTTCATAAGTTTGGCTAATGGCCTCTCACGAGCTGAGCGGCGCAGAGAAGAAGACGCAACATCGAACAGGCGAATGGATGGCTTTATCAATGAGACGCCGACAAAATTATAGTTGGCCGACTACAATTTCAGGGGGCTAAAAACTGGCGGGTAATACAAATAGCAAAACCACTAAGGTTAGTTGACTTTATTTCAGACTGCTGATTGCAGGAGCTATGCTAACATTCAGCTGACTTATATCCCACTAAATGAAACAATTCGAGATACAATCAACATACCCCCACCATCAGGTGTATGTCAAATCCCGCAATAGCAACCTCACATGGCCTGCGTCAAGGACCGTTTTGTTGAGGCCAAGAGTGAGGCTAAGGAAAGGCACTCATACATGCAGGAAATGGGGTTTACTGACAATGAGTCACTATTAATTATTTATTTAAACTTTATATTATGAAAAAAAAAAACTATTTTACCAAAAAAAAGTATTTAATGAGGAGAAGAATTAGGTCTTGGTAGCTGAAGAATTAAAAACTAATTTGTCCAAAAAAGTTTTTATTTTAGCCATTTTTTCGGCCTAAATTTCAGGCCTTCATCAGGGTAAATAGGGTGACGGGGAGAGAGACTCCTGCTCCACAGTGCCATGTTTTTGCCATGAAAATTATTTAATGTTTCCAGGTGAAAGCATATGTTTATAATGTTTTATAGTTATTTCCGCAGTGCAGTGAATTGATATCCATCTCTATCATTCAATAAATTATATTAGTTAATTCAAATGCAAAATATCCCCCAGGTAAATTAGACTTTTCCCGTTAACTATGTGAGGAGACAAATGAAAAATTTTCTCAATTTTCTAAAGGAAAAGTTAAAACACGCTCTGACAAAAATGATTAATGCACACACACAAACATACTATATTATACAAAACCTCTTTCTGCAATCCGTTGAATTCTTCATTCTGTTAATAACTGAACTCGGTTGAGAAAAAAGAAGACAAAATTTAAATAATTATTGGATATCATTATCGTTAGAGTCACGAACAACTTTGTACTATATTAACATTTATATTTTGTAACTTTTTAAACCAAAACGCATATGTATCATAAAAAAAGATTGAAAATGTATCATTAGGGGTGCCAGGGTAGCTCAGGGAATCCTGTCCTCTAATGTTTAAAATATAAAAATCAAATTCGGTAATTTTGCTTTTCATAGCAAACTTTTGGAAGAATTTATTTATGTCATTAATCAGATGAGGAGGGAAGATTAGCTGAAGATAAAAATGTATAAATGTTTTTATAGGTCATTTATAAACGGCTCATATTTGTTTTTATTTAAGTAATGAAAAAGCCTAGAAATGTAATTTAAGTTTCGTTTAGTTTGTGTCCTTAAACATTTTTACGAAAAAAATGCAACTTAAAATAAATTTAGGAATTTAACAACGATGTGAGAGCAAAGCTTAGTGGTTAGACCGCAGATATTCATTGTTCTTTCGGATTAATACATTTAATTTCATCCTTTACTCTTATATAATTTATCTATCTCTACTGAAACATGGGAAATCTGTTTAGTTCTCGCAGCTCCTACGTGACTGATATTTTTCCCCGTTAAAGTATGACAGTCATGAAAAAATTCTGTTTAACACATGATTTGATTTTCTTAGAAATAATTTTCCCAAAATTTGCCAGCATGATATCTACGGTTGGGTGAGTAAGGTAAGTGATCCACTATTTTCGCGAACGATGCAAACGTGCAAGCGTGACAAGTTCGACTACAGAGAGGAGGGTAATCAGTGTCACATATCGGCCTCTCTTTCTGGACTCCTTCGGGACACGATATATTCGGGCAAGCTTTTAGCGAGTTAGGGAGGAAGCAGAGCCCTGCCAAGAGGAAGACGACCCCAAGAGCTGGTCTTCCGCAATGTAAATATAGAGATCTCACATGCAGGATGAATGGTACCGCCGAACTGCCTTCAACGGTGACCGTCAGGAATGGCGTGCATTGAACTGTCTTATCTACATGTGTCGAAGCCTTAGACAGGAGAGTATCATCAGAAAAGACATAGATGACTAATGAGGAATTCATTTCAACAGAACACATTTCTGATTCACACTCAATTTCCCTTCACCAACCGAAACACAATAACATGAAGAAAACGGAGTGCATACAGACACAATTAATTTTCCAACTGTTATTATCTTTTCTACTTCAAATAAGCAACTAAATTAAAAAAAAAAAAAGAAAAGTAATTTAATTGCGTATGTGGCGTAGCTTACACTCAATATAAGTGGTTCTAAAATTTCGTTTTGGGGGTTATATTAGTGGTTTTAAATAACTGTTTTAGGATAGAAAAAGATTTATAGGTGATGCAGTATATTTTTCACTATAAGAAGCTGACTTTACGTCGTTTACTATATCTTTGATTAAGCAATTTATTACAGCTTTTAAAAATCTAAATATCGATATAAGAACTCATTTAAGATGCCAAACACACCTATATAATGTGGAATAAACAGGCAATTATATAAACTTGCTCTAATTATTTATGAAAAATACCTAGTAGTTAGGATTTCTTAACTTGAGAATAATGTTCTTTATGGCTTGTTCTCTCACGTCATAAAATAAAGTGAGGTGAGATCTAAGTCACAACTATATGAAATAACATGTAATATACATAAGAGTCTCTTCTGAACAAACGACATGATTTCGACGACGTGACGTCTAGCTTGCCTTAATCAAAGATATAGCAAAAAGAACGAGTGAGTCTAAAAGCGGTAATTCAGAGGAGCCGCACACATTGGAACAATTACAATAATTTTAGTGTCCTGGTGACCAAGAACAGGAGTATATGAATCATTTGGTTTTCAACAATCCATGTATGTTGCCATAGCAAAATCCTAACAAGAAATTACTTGAAATGTGAACTGTAAAAGTCAAAATAATGTTTATCAATGAAACCAAAGAAACCCATTCATAATATATTATTCCATGAAATTCTTTTTATATTTAAAGCTAAATAATTAGAGTTTTATTAATAACAAAGCAAAGTATGAACATCCAGCTGTACTGTACAACTACGAAAAGCATTTTCCACAAGTGGATATCAAGTATTTGATAAGTATTATTTTTTTGTGGTATTTAATTAATTCCCTTGCACTTAAAATTGATGAAGTATTTGATTTCCTCAAAGACTTCAGAGTAACAAATAGGAGATAACTCAGCCGATTACAGGAGGTAAACTGTCCCAAAGCTTGGATCTAGATCGGTAAATTGGGAGTAGTGGAGCCAGGACGTCGGGCGCCCAAGAAGGGACGCTAAGCAGTCGATACAACTTTGAGAGGGTTTTACTGCTTTTTTTTTTTTCATGGAGGAGTGCATTTTCTGGCCACAGAAGCCGGAGGCTGTTTACTGGCTAAACTGGGAAAACACCCCTCTCATAAAACGCATTTCTCAATGCAAAAAAGGGAAATTGTATTGTGATGGGCGATAAATTCGCTTCCAATCAAAGTAACGAGATATATAAATAAGTGCTCAAAAGGAGAGTTGTTTTGACCATAGATATTATTAGATGATTTTAGTTGGGGATCGGTCAAGGTAGGTCCAAAAAAAAAAACAAATTTAAAAAAGTGTAT